>JAOEHK010000005.1:242025-256976 GCA_025447835.1 Labidoglobus nevermanni
AATATTTCATGGATGGGCCGACTGTAAATTCACGGAAATGCGAATTTTGAAGACTCACTTGAAACAACAACTTGCAATCAGAAGGAAAAGCAACAATATAAGTAGGAAAGAGATGGCCCTTCTATAAGTGCACTATAAGTGCATACGCAGTTCAGTTATGTTATGCAATATTAAGAATTGATTTTGCTTCGACCCCCAATAGACCCCTTGGCTCAGATAAACCCATGCCTTTGGCCAATAGACCCCTAGGGGGTCTATAGACCGCACTTTGGCGACCTCTGGTGTAACCGTTGCTTGAGTTTGCGGAAGCACGAACTGGAGAACTGGAATGTGGAGGAAATACCCGGAATGAGGCTGCTCGAACGCACGCAAATAGTAAAAAGGATAGTCTTAGCGAGAGTTTTGATCGCGATAGAGATATACTTTTGTGATATGTGACACGCCACAAAAAGTTATGTTTATATTTTTCAAATGTTGACACACTCAGCTTAAAAGGTTCGCCATCACTGGCCTAGTATGTGTTGTGCAGTCTTCTGCTCCTGCCCACATACCCTACAGGTGGACGTGGTAACTGTGCATAATGATTTGCAAGATTAGTTTGGTCGTTTCTTGGCCAAGGCACAATTGGCATTCAGGGAATAAATACTCTTAGTCCGTTGGTATACGTAAAACCCGTGAGGTCAGGATGCATTTTCAAATGATTATTTGGCACGTTCCACCCATGAACTGTTATTGGCTTTTCTCTTACGTGGACTCTCCAATTTCTTGTTTCGTTGTTGTCGACCCCTTTGGGAATCACGCTGAAGAACTTTTGCCTTGTTTCATTTCTCCAGCTGGCATAGGGGTGGGGGCAGAGATCGCTGGCGCCGCCTTCGATGGCGACCCCACGTTGCAGCCAGTCAAGATCGGCATTGGCGAGGACTTGCTAGAAATCGAACTCTCGGCGAAGAACGGCATCGCTAGCAATGGCGCTTCTGGCGCTTCGCCAGAGTGCCCGATGGTAGCTGATGAGGAGGAGCTGTTGTTTGTGGAAGATGCCAACCCGCCGACCAACGGCGAGCTCGAAATCGGTGAAGATTTCTTTGAAAGCATCGAGAGCGAGCTCATTGGCGGGGAGAACGGGACCAACATCGCCCAAACCGACGACGAAAAGATCAAGTCGAACGCTCGCGCCTTCGAGGAGCAGCTCTACGGCGAGGCGGCCCGGACCGACGACGAGAAGCAGTCGTCGCAGGCCGGCGCAGATGCCCAGGAGGAGGAAGAGGAGGAGGGGAAGGGGCCCCTCGGCGAGGATAAGGCCAGCGGGCAGACTGACGACGAGAAGCGGCACTCGCAGTCCAGCGATGAGATGCGGCAGTCGTCCACCGGCGAGGAGCTGCCCAGCTTCCTTGTGTTCGACGAGAAGTCCTCCTCGGACATCACTGCCTCGCAGGAGAGCGTTCCGCTCGTCGACATGCGCACGTTGCAGGCGGCAGCTGCCTCCTGGTCGGCAGAGAGCAGCTCGACGACGGACGAGTCCAGCCCAGACCCAGACAGCCCCGGCAAGAAGATCGCTTACGGGCCGCGCACGTCGCAGGAGAAGGCCATCGAGCATGCCATGTACATGGCCGAGAAGCGGAAGCGACGAATGCTGAAGAAGGCGGCCGCAAAGGCGAGCGTGCCGGAGGACGACGAGGGTGAGCTGCTCTACGGCGATGACGAAGGCGACGGCGGCAATGCCCTCCACGACGATGACAATCTGCTCGGCGATGATGACGAAGATGGCCAACTCGACGTCGAGGGCGAGCGATTCGCGGCCTCTGACGAAGACGAGCAGCTCAACATCGATGAGGAGGAGCTCAACGGCCGCTTCGAGGACGAGCAGGTGGACGAAGCCATCGAAGAGGAAGAGATCGAAGACGACGGCGGGGAGGAGGAGGACGCTGACGACGACGATGATGAGTATGACGATGGCTCGTCTGGCAGCGGCCAGGAGGGCGCCGACAATGAAGACTCGGGCGAGGATGAGCCGGAGATCACTGACTTGGAGGTGGCGTGGGAGGTGCTAGAGCTCTCCAAGCTGATCTTCACGCGGCGCGGCGAGGCGGGCTACGAGGAGCTCGCCGACAGCCTCATCGCGCTAGGCGAGGTCTCGCTGGAGTCTGAGAACTTCGACGCGGCCGAGGCGGACCTGATCTCCGCCACCGAGGTCTTCGACAAGATGCGCCCCGAGCGCTTGGTAGGAATGACGCTGCGCAAAAAGGCTCAGGCGTATTACATGCTGGGGATGGCGCGCACCGCCGCCTGCAAGCTTCTGGCGGCCGCTGAGAGCTACGTCCGCGCCAAGGAGGTGCTCAACGAATGCCTCGCCGATATGCGCGCGATGCCTGGTACTCCAGCCACGGCGAAGGAGATCGCCGAAGTCGAGCTGATCATTCCGGAGATCGAGAGCAAGATCGAGGAGCTGGAGGTGCCCGAGGAGGTCAGCTGCCTCTCTCTCTCCTTGCAAATTAATTCCGCTGACCGATGCCGATTCTTGCAGGTCATCGACGAGCGCGTCCGACGCCGCGACGAGCGCAGCTTCCGCGAGGAGCGCCGCAACCTGGAGGATCGCCAAGTGCCCAACGACGTCAACCACTTGGTGAAGCGGCGTCGCATGAATGACGGCACGGACGGCCCAGCTTCCTGAGCCATTCGCATGCCCTTGTTCTTCATTTGTAAGTCAGATGCTTTCCGTTCATGTTATCGATTTGTTGAACGCGTCAAAGGACACTGCAGTCCGATGACTCTACCACTTAGATTTAAGCAAGACAAGCACTAGATTAAGATAGATTAAGGTAGTGAGTTAGGAATTTCATTGATTTTTGATACTACAAGCGAACTGATAGAGATATTGAGTATTTGGTTTATGGAAAGCCAATTTTCGTAGATGAACGACAGTCCGAGGATTGAAGTTTGTAGGCGTTCGCGAATTTTATTCATGATTCTCGAATTTAAGCTGATATCAGTGGAACTATCACCGAATTTTATCGCAGATGAATCGAGGCAGAAGCGCTCTTCTAGCCTTTGCGATATCGAATTAATTTGTTTGCATGTTGAATAAGTTGAAGAAAGTAGGTAACGTTGATGAATTTGTACTGGATTTTATGCGAAACTGGGACGTGGGGTTGTTTACCAAACGGAGGTGTTACGAATGTTGAGCAATATTTGAATTTCAGCCAAGTTTCGTGTTTTGTTGTTTGTCAATTGATTTGAATCTGTTTCGAATTAGTTAGGTTTGTACTTTTGTAAGATTTTGTCTCTGATTGAGCACAGTAAATTTAGTTGTGTGATTTTCGTAGTGTTTGTACTTAATGCGCCAGCAGTTCCTGTCTGCTGGCAATGGACAGTTGGGAGCGGCGGGTGCGCGCATCTACGCAAACTGGCTCGGTATCGGGCGTCTCGGAAAACTGCTCCTCGGTATCGGACATATCAATTTCAGGCAATTCAATCACGGGTACATCGTCATCAATGTCGGAGAAGTCGTAGGGGTCGACGTTGCATTCCTTTTCAGCCAGCACAGCCTCCGCAATACTCTCCTCGAGATCATGCAGCAGTTTCGTGGTGTACCATTGCTGCAATGCGATGCCAATCGTTTTGACCATCAATTGAATGTGATAGCAGGTGACGACGAAATAAGTCGACCACATCAACCACGCCGTATTGCAGACATCCGGCGTGGTGCGCAAGCGGCTGTAAATCGAGATCACATCGCGGATGTGATGCGCGTGCATCATGTAGAAGCTCGCGCATATCCACGGCACCAGCATCCACCATTTTTGCTATACGGGAGAGCGATTAATTGATTGCTAATATGAGTGGATTGCGCGCAGTTACCCCTTTCAAGCCCTGGTACAATATAATGCATGTTACCATCATGAGGCACATATTGGGGATGAAAAATTTCAAGTAGAATCCTAGAGAAGGTCATCATGAAGCAACTTAGTCTGGTCTATGTCTACAATCAATTGCTTACTATGGTCCTCCGTTAATAACACATTGGTTCCCATTAAAAACGATTCAAAAATCCATAAGGCAAGATTGACAGCAGTAATAGTCTGCTCCTTATGCTTGTCAATAATTGTGAACTCCGACGAAGAACTCAGGATCACGGACTGGTCTTCATCGGTAGCCGTGCTTGTTGCAGACAATGCCAGGCTTGAATAACTCATGGTTCAATATGAGAATGTCCTGCTCGGCTTGTACGGAGATCACAATTACGATTGACGCACAGCAATTGAATGAACGGAAATGGCTTTTGTTATTAATACATGTTGTTTCAAAGCTAACTGCGATAGCAAATGTCATTACGTAAATGAAAGCCAGTTAGTGCATTACAGGTAGCGGGTAGATACTCTCTTATGCTCCTGATAAGAGATAGATCTACTTCAGGGATGCGACCCTGCCTACGCGAGCACTGAGAATCTCCCAACACCTGATCTTGGGAGACCTCGGGTCCTAGCCCCATTCATATTCTATTCCAATGATCAATCACTGGAAGTATGATACAGCTGCTGATATTGCTACACATTCGCAAAGCCATTGCAAATAAATTCAAGGAGAAAATGCATCAGCCCCATCTTTTGCGTTGGTTTCTCAGTTGGCGCGTAGCCGGCAAACCAACGATGGCTTAAGATATATTCTATTCATTAACGACTGCTTTAACATCTACTTTACATTAAACAAGGAAACGCTATCTCAAACATATTACCCACTTAGTCTACATGTTAGGTGGACTTCATCTTGATCTTGAATTGCACACGACTGCAATACTATTAAAATCGAATTTATGTAAGGTCTTTCGATAACACATCTACGGGCCAAAACTCGAGAGTACAAATTTAACTATCAGTGAATTACACGTCATCTGACGAATGCGCGAGCCCTTCATCCCTCTTATCATACGAGCCGAAGTGCTGCCATCTATCAGGCCAGCTTTATGGGCCTTTAAGTTTCTATTGCATGGACAATTGTCCAATTCTTCATAAGAGAAGTTTGAAGAAAATGCGAAACCGTACGATGCATGTTGATGCGCGGAAACACAAGTATACAGAGATTTATATCTTTCTATTCTTAAAGCAAGCCATGTTCTTGATGCTAAAATGCGATTGTGAGATTGCGCCCGCCCTGCGAATCTGCTGTAGCAATTTATTTCAATATTAACGGCGTTATCCAGATATAGAACAAGGCATTCCAAGACACAAAAACATTAACCCATTCAGCCAATTGTTTCCAATTTGATAGTACGGGTGCACCTGGAGTTGCGCGTCTTGCTTGCGCAATTCATAAGGATACCCGCCAATTTTCACTTTGGGAATGTCTCCCCTATGCCCAATATTCCCAAAAAGCATTTACCTGTTGCGCTTGTCGGCGTTAAAAGCCCTTTTCATGCTCTCCCATTTACCGCATATCTTATTCATCCATTGACCTGCGTGGATAAAGGCAATATTATACAGATGTTCGGGTGAGCCAATACATGACAGGATCAAGATAATTTGGAAAGAATCGCGAGACTGCTTGTTTGTTACGCATCCCTTGAAAAACATATTTAAACTTTACCACACCTGTCCATTATTAACTTATCCCGCCCTTTTTTTGCCACCTTTTGTGACCATTCAATATTCCCAAATTTGATGATGTTCAACGGTTCTGAGGCGCTTGCCGGCCTTAAACGCCTTCATGCTCTTTCCCCTTTATTACACATTTCATCTCGTAGTCGAAGATTCTTCCCTCCAACAGCGCGCGAATCGTTCATCTGTACACTTTCGCCGCTAGGTTTGTCATTGCCTGTTTTCGGCCTCACGGCCGCACAGCGTCATGTGCTTACCTTGACATCACACCTTTCGAAGACATTTACTCGCAGGGTGTCGTTTTCTCGGCACAAGGCACTCTCACAAGTACATCCAATTGATTGATCGTGCTTACCTTGACAGCATACCTTTCGAAGACATTTACTCGCAGGGTGTCGTTTTCTCGGCACAAGGCACTCTCACAAGCACACGCAATTGATTGATCGTGCTTACCATGACAGCATACCTTCCGAAGACATTTACTCGCAGGGTGTCGTTTTCTCGGCACAAGGCACTCAAAAGCACGCCCCATGAATTGCTCTATCAATCAAGAGCAGTGTTTGGTATTTAAGCCGCCGTCGATTATGATTAGAAAATGTTGAGGGTTTGAGCCGAAGGAGTAGATTGGTACGTTGTTGATCTTCAATTTGGTGTAGTTTTAAATGACTAAGATCATGAAGGTTAGATTGATGACGTAGTGGATATAGGACTAGACGTGCGAACCGGAGGGTTGGTGGGCTAGCGTATTACTGACAAGGATTGCTACCTCGCTACACTTCCGCTCGGAACGGGCCTAGTGGCAGATGGAATAGTTGGGTATAGAACTTCTGGAGAGTTGGAGGAATGTTTCCATAATGCAGCCAATGTCAATTTTAAGGGCGTCATTGAAGTTCGCAATGGCCTTGTGGAATTCTGTCCATGTGTGATTTTGTACGTGTGATTGTCGCAATGGTTAAGTGCTGATTGAAGGTGGACTGCAATTTTCATTACGACTACTCTTCATACCCTAACACATACACCTACCAATCCTGGCCCCGGAGGAAGTTTCAATCGCCTCCGGGGTACGGAGTTGGAAGGACGTCAATTGGTTCGGCAGAGCTCTGACTATTCCTTTCGATTCCGGTGACAAACATGGTAATTCATTGCAGCGTTGGTGTGTTCCACAACACATTTCGCAACATCTAATAATACTCCTTAATAATACTTCCTACTAACATTACACTAAGATTTACGTTAACCGTTTGCATTTTAGATGTTTTCCTTAATGCGCATAAGTAACTTGAGTCCTTTTCGCCTGCTATAGAGCACCGCTCGAATAGGCGGAGTGCTAGGGCGAGACCTCTCTCAAAGGTTTAACTCTAATATTTTTCAATTTATGATACTCATTATCTGACCACTCTGTTAATGAATCACGACGCATGTACTTCGTCTACAAGACGACGCAGTTGAACCCTATCCACACGCTTGTGTGGTAGCCATACTTCTCCCGAATGCAACTACACTATTTGACATTTTTTTACAATAAACAATTTTTGTAAATCACAGTGGGAGTTAGACCTAAACGACCCCGCGCTGCTAATTTTGATATCAGGGCGATTTTTCCAGTGAACAAATTATTGTTACTCTGCTGGCTATATAAGAAGTTGTGCTTGCTTCCTATGCCTTTCTCCTAGGCTCAGTTTGGCCCAAGCGGGGTTTGCTATGGCGACGAGGTTTTCCCCTGGTAGCCTCTTCGGCCGAACATGAACATCGACATCACTTGCAACTTGCAATAAATATGCAAACTTCACAGTTACTATTATTATTACAAACATTTTATTTAAACACACAATTCCATGACATTGAATTCAAATAATAAGATGAAGACTGAGAGACTACCTAAGCAATCGAAAATGGCTGGAGGGTACTAGTATACATGCAGTATATAGTATATATGTCCCTAATGGCAGCATCGGAATTTCTTAACGTGGATTGACCTTGCTGGCACGACCGGTGACTGGAAGCTCTGCCTGGGCAATAAATGCGCCGCTTACGGGGTGCCGCAAGCGTCTGCTTGCGCCCGGCGCGCAAATGTCTTCGAAAGGTCTGCTTTGAAGACTGCATATATGTCCATGCCAACCAGAGCTCCAATGGGAATTTTCCGGGATTAAAATAGACGGACCAAAGCAAAGGCAGGTAAATATTCATACCTTTAACGACAAAAGAGTTTTAAAATATTCCATTTAATTATTACAGGTTGAACGCATGGTAATATTCCCGGGCTTCTGCAGTCGACGGCCAATTATCACAGAATCTGATAGACGAAGCGGACCCTTTCGAAACTAAATCAGAGTAACGTCGGTAATGTTGAAATAAATTGTTACAGCAGCCTACAATGCAACAATTTGCACCACAGCCAGGTAAACCTCCAACGCGATTACGAAATCAGCATTTGGTAAGAGAATGCCCCTAATAGTCCATCCAATTAATTACAGGTTGAACGCGTGGTACTGTTCCCGGGTCCTAGAATCAACGGCCAACCATTACAAATCTTGCAAATCTTCATATTCATCGATGCTTTGTTCTCACGTAATTTTGAAACAAGGACTTCCAAATTTGCAATAGTTAATAGCGATGATACATTGTACCAAAAATTGCCATATTAAGTATTATAGTGTGTTCTTTGTGGTAATAAATGTCAATAAAATCTACGTGTTTCATTTTAATTACATCGTTACTGCAAAGATGAGCATTAACATCTAAATCATCGGGATAGAAGCTGACACCATTCTTTGATACTTGCGGGATACTGAAGTATATTTTCCTGATCTCCGGTCCAATTGTCATCTGTTGAGACGACAACGATGACGTTTGGTTTAGGTATGGTACACACTTTCTAAGATGATGGACGGCAAAAAAGAAGGCTGATAGACAAAATTTTAACTGACTAAAACTAACGTTCTGATCTACTGTTTTTTATTTAGATAGCTTGGAAAACTCTGCTTACGGGAACCCTCATAGCAGAGATATGTCGGACTCGTCCGAGGACCCTACTGACTAAAAGCCAAGCTCCAGCATTCAACCCGCGGTTTATATATGCTGTTGGGGAGATTGAGAAAGGTGCTTGCCGAACGAGCCACTTGGGCTAACGCGCTAGATGAGTTGGGAACTGTTAGTGAAGGGGCAACACCAGGCTGCAGGGTCTGGGAAAGCAGTCATCAAATAAGGGAGAGTCTGGAAAGTTCGGAGATAGAGGGGTTATCATGAACTGCAACGGAATCATGCATGTTTGCGAGCTGCGCGAAAATGTCCTGAAGCGGGGTGATTACAAACTCGGCGGATGTATAGCAGGGCGTTAACAGTGTAGGGCAAGATTCAGTTAAGGAGACCTGAGATACCCACCAGGGGCTGTCGGTGCCCCATATGGGAGACGAGTACGTCGCAATGCTGCGGATGTACGCTGTGGCTGCACGGAGTTTAGTGGCAGTGGCGTTGCCTCTGTGGGAAAGGAATGGCTTGAGCTGGCAGAAAGCACCCTGCAATTTATTGCGGGTATGCTGAATTCTGATCTACTCTACTCTACATATATAGCGCACGACTGTTGACGCCCAAGCATGGTTTTCTCAGCGCGCGGTGCCGAAGACCAACAGCCGACATTATGAATACTGCCATTTGGTCTTCTTCGGATTCTGCACTTAGCATTGTCCCTCGAGAATGACAAACAAAAAGAAACAAATAAAAATCTTACACCAGGTCTTACAACGTGCCTCTTAACGGCTTTCGTATTAGGTTAAGTACACCACCCTTGGGGGGATTATCTACCAGATGTTACAGAAACGTTCAAGCAAAGCTGATCGTTCTACGAAACAGCGTTAACTGAGGTTATCTCAACTAGGGAGTAACGGATAGAAACATACACCCAACCCCGGTTAACGCTGTGTTACGTTACAGTAAAGGATATACTAAGGATGAGGATGTAAATCATGGGGACTGCAACATTCAAAACGCATTTAATTATGCTTTTATAGTGCATGCTTAAATTGAAAACTTGTACATATGTATTATTATTGAAAAAGTCGAAAAGATGGTAACTTTATAAGCTGATTACAATAGTGATGGCCATCAAATACGCATACATGACCCACCTTCTTCGAACGAATAACAAAGCAACGTTGTGTCAAAAATTCCTATTACTAAATTACTAAATGCTCATGGAAAAATAGTTAATATTTCAGGGATATATATATGCAGTAAACCCATGTGTAAAATTGCAGACCCGGTGACGTGATTCAGCACAGCCAGTCCGTGAGCCATGCGAACATACCAAATTTGCAATTCGCGACTAAGCAAGGAGACATTGGTCATCTTAGTTAGGTGTCCAAATTGTGTCTCAATCTCTCGCAAATTGCAAATTGATCGCTTTGGCGTGACGTGGCAGCCTTTAGCGTCTACTCGCGCTTCTTGTCTCGTGCCGCTTCCTCGTAACTGGGCGGCGGCGGCACGTAGGCCATCTGCGGCCGGCTGGGGTCGTAGTAGGCCGCCTGGGCTGCCTCCGCTGCCTTGGCGTCCGATCGCGGCTGGCGCATCGCCAGGTGGCCGGCGGTGTTGATGCCCGGATACGGCGGCGGTGCCTCCGTCATGTAGACGCTGTTCGGCGGCGGATGGTGGGGGAAGGCATGCCTCGGCGGCACCCAGCCATAGTAGCCCTGCGGCGGCGGCGAGTACGCCGGCGGCGGCGCCTGGTACCACTGTTGGCTGGACGGCGACGGCGGCAGGTCATAAGCAAAGCCGCCGGCGATGCTGCCGCCCTGGACGGCGTGCGTCGCCAGGCTCGCTGCCTTCAGCATCGCCTGCCCGAAGTCGATAGCGCCGCCGTGCTTGAAGACGCATTTGAACTTCATATCACCCCCCCAGTTGCCGTTCGGCTGCGCGCGCACCTTGCCCTTAATGTAATTCGCCCCGAAGATCGGCTGCTGCAGCTCCACCTGGAAACGCCACATGTGTGCCCAGCTGGAGACGGCCGCCGCAGGGGTTACATGACGAAATCACAGACAAAATCCCATGGGACAAAATAACACATAGACCAGTGGTCGGCAAACTCGTCATCCAAGAGCCAAATTTAAGCATACACAATATTAAAGTATATCCAAAAAGCCATGATTTTCCGAGACTCGACCGTGGTTGTAAAATCCCAAAAAAAGATCGCTACTGACTATCCATACTATTGTCGCTTTCTAAGAATGCCATGTTATAAGCACGCACGAAATATTTTGTGGAAGAGCCACAGTCAAAGGGCCAAAGAGCCGCATACGCCTCGTGAGCCGACAATTCCGATCACTGACGGACGAAATCACACACGCACAGAATCCCACCCGGCCAAAATCTGAAATGGCCGAACTAACGGGTTGGTGGGCTAGCGTGTCACTGACAAGGATTGATACCTCTCCACTCTTCCGCTCGGAACGGTCCTGGTGGCAGATGGAATAGTTAGGGATGTAGAACTTCTTGGAGGGTTGGAGGAATGTTTCCATAATGCAGCCAATGTCAATTCTAAGGGCGTCCTTGATGTTCGCAATGGTATTGTGGAATTCTGTCCATGTGTGATTTTGTCTACGTCTGATTCCGCCCATGTGTGATTTTGGCCCGTGTGATATTGACTATGTGATATTGTCTCGTGTCATTCTGTTCTGACACCGGCCGCAGTCACTTACGGCACTCAGGGCCACGAAGGGCATGCTGAAGGACTGCATCGCATCGCGGCTGTTCTCCCACGGGACAAAATCACACGGAGACATAATCACACACGGACGAAATCACACATGGAAAGAATCCCACCCGGCCAAAATCTGAGACGGCCAAACTGACCGGTTGGTGGACTAGCGTGTTACTGACAAGGATTGATACCTCTCCACTCTTCCGCTCGGAACGGTGCTGGTGGCAGATGGAATAGTTGGGGATGTAGAACTTCTTGGAGGGTTGGAGGAATGTTTCCATAATGCAGCCAATGTCAATTTTAAGGGCGTCCTTGAAGTTCGCAATGGGCTTGTGGAATTCTGTCCATGTGTGATTTTGTATGTTTGATTATGCTGTGTGATTTTGGTCCGTGTGATATTGACTATGTGATATTGTCTCGTGTGATTCTGTTCGGACACCGGTCGCAGTCACTTACGGCACTCAGGGCCACGAAGGGCATGCTGAAGGACTGCATTGCATCGCGGCTATTGTCGCTAACAAAGATGACGCGATGTGTTGTGAGGTAGAAGCGGCCCAGGTGGATGCCTTTGAGCGCTGCCGCCTCTTGGCCGATGCACTCCAGAGTCGTGTGGTTGCTGTACAAGAGGATGCTGAAAGCGGCACACGTTAGCAGCGCGACGTTTCAGCGAAATGGGACTTTTTTTTGAGTGGTGGGCCAATGGGAGTTTATTCCCCCACTGCGGCCTAAAAGGCCTATTGTACTGCAGCCCATATTCAGAATCCAAGAGAGTCGTCGGAGATATCCCTAAGGAAAGACAGGAGCTCCCTTGGAGGTGCAGCGAAGATTTGCGAGGCCGTCATGAATTTCCTCTTTCATATACTCTGCCGGATGTGAGAAAGCGCCTAACAAGTGCATAGTATGTGGTGTGCAGTCTCCTGTTCCCGACCACATACCCTACAGGCCAGGGGTCGCCAAACTTTTTTGAACGTCGACCCCTATATAATTTTTCGGGATCTCCATCGACCCCCTATAAAAGTAATTTTCTATTAAATCTATCTAAACTTCAGGCACGGGGTGTACCCGATGATGATTACAACGAAAACTAACGGCGTAATAAAATATACCAATATACCCCTGGCTCAGATAGACCCCACTTTGGCGACCTCTGATCTACTCGTTACTTACAACTTCGGGCGCTATTTTCGTGACGGCGCTTGCGATGGGTTTCCCAGTGCGGCGATCGTAGGTCATTTCGAATTCGACTGGATCGCCAATTTTGAGATGCTCAATGTTTCCAGTGAACTGACTGAAGTGAAAGAAGAGACGCGCCTGCCGCTCGCAGCACTGAATGAACCCATAGGAGTGCTGCAAATGCGAAGAGAGCAATGAGCACTGGAGCGGAGGCATCCAGTAGTCGCAATGCCGACCTACCAACAGCTTCTCAATGATGCCCGTCTCCCGTGTACCCATGTTGGTTGAGTTGGTGTCGTTGTAGCTGGACGCGCTGCTGTTGCCATTGGAGAAGACCGGCGGCGAGTCTCCGGCGCTGTTGAACGCGCTATTGCTATCCAGCGAGAACGTGCCGATCGTGGGGAAGCGGCTGGTGCTGGTGGCGCTCGCCGACGTGAACAGGTTGTTGGCGCCCCCATTGAACGACGGCTTCGCATCCCCAAGCAGCGGGAACTCCTGGCCGTACCTCGAGCGTGAATTGAAGTTGCTAAGTGGTGGGTTCTTCCCTACGAACAAGATGCGAATATGAAAACCACTGTTGTCCACACTCCAACCCTCGACTTACCGCCCATGGGCTTGTAATCGATGATGGCTGAGTCCTGGTTCATCGAGTCCGGCGGCTGGAAGGTCTTCCACTGTGGATTCGTCGACATTGCGTGCGGGTATCAGTTTGGATGGGTATGGTCAGTGGTGTTGGTGGTGGTGGTGGTGGAGGAGGAGGAGGAGGAGGAGGAGGAGGTCCGCTTCCTGGCGAATGTCCCGAAGGCGCAACCGCCTCGTCCTGCAGTCGTCGGTGTGTCGCGTAATTCTTAAGTTAATTGAATATCACAGAACAGTTATGGTACTCGCATCCGCGTCTCAATTGCCAAGTAATTATGGCAGCTGCAAGTAACAGCGAAATGCGAAAATTATGAAAGAACACGGGATGCGGTCGGCCTATCGTCTGCGCGCGTTTGCTGGCTACCCTTGCGTGGTGAATTGATTGAAGGTACGTGTAGACAGTAAGGTGGCTGATTTTCGTTCGCGTTTCTTGTTCTTCAGCTCCCTGGTGCTTCCCTCAATTGCGCACCTCGTGCCGTTGATTTGTCATTGATGCAAGGAGTCGATGGGGTGAAATGAATGCCTGTCCTCTTTTCCTTCTGCTGCTGTAGTTGCCTGCGCACGCTCTCGATCCGCAGTCGCTCGAAACTTGAATGGAACTTAAATGCTTGAACTAAAAATCCTCAGATGTCTTCAATGCGTGCTGGGTCTGGATTGTGCCGTATCTCTTCATAAGAATGCGCTTGCTGTTCGTCCACGTTGAGTGGGTCTGGAATTGCTTGGCAGGGTGAGATCCTACGATTTCGATTCGATCTGCCACGCTGAATTGTGGTCGAAGGGATGCTTTGGAATTGATTACTTTTGTACGCTTCGTTGACGAATTGTTTGCTTCGCTACAGAATTAGTTGAAGGCCAGTGGTTTGCGCTGATTACAACTCGGGTTACGTTCAATTTTCTAATCTAAATTTTGAGTTTCTTAGTTACACAAGCTGAAAGAGAGCAGAAACAGCAGTCAGAGTCCATTCGCCGGCACGCAATTGATCTGCTTACAAACGAGACACCGATCACATCACCATTCTGATATTAATTGACGAAATTCGGCCACATTTATTTGGAAAGAAACAATCGGGACGCGTTTGCCTGAGGTGAGACATTGTTGCCCTCAGCAACAATCGCAATTGTTTCCCATGGCTCATATGAAGCCATGTGGATCTGGCGCAAGTAAAACAAGGGACGAATTATTGATTTACAACCACTTTTATGATCGTCTGAGCGCATTTCGGCTGCCCGAATCTTCGACGACGTCCGAAATGCAGCTGCTACGCACTAAGGATCCCTGAAGTGCCTTTCCTCATTGCAATCGCGGTAATTTAGGTGCATCATGGTAAAGACTCGGCATTTAATTCGGACAGGAATGAATGTCCCCTAGGGACCAATGAAAATCAGATATCCCAAGACATACTCGATTTTCAGGCGCGTTTTCAGCGCGGGGGCAGCGTGGGATTCCGGTACAACAATTCGACTCTCACTTACGTGCAATATGGAGTAAAATTAAGTAAATTCAATTAAAAATTAACTTACCACGACACAGCACAGCACTGACGACATGCCGCCATGTTGAATGTCAACATGTCCAAGAAAAACAAAACTTGTCGAAAGTGTTGCAGTCCGATGTTGCCACGTTATTTCAATTTTAGCAAAACTCATTAATAAATATCAAAACAAATCAATTATTGCCACTTATCTATAGTTTAGTCAAATGTTTCCAAATCATCATAGAAACTTGCAAACTTTCTAACAGCGCCTCTTCGAAAATCTTCCTGATTATGATATGTACTAGAACAGTGTTTCTCAAACTTATTTGACTCGCGGCACCCCAAAGCCATAAAACTACAACTCGCGGCACCCCAAAACCATAA
>JAOEHK010000005.1:271643-296105 GCA_025447835.1 Labidoglobus nevermanni
CTTGAATGTGTAGGATTTTGAATTCTGGATTAAAGGTATGTTGGGTTTCAATAAGGTGTTTTGCATAGTTTGAGTTTGAGTAATTAAAGATTAAGAAATTAGACGGAGACCCAAATTATATACAACGAAGAAATGACTTGATATCTTGATACTTGTTATCTGATTCCTTTAAAATAACAAAGAGATTGCGCAAAGATTTTATATCAGAATACTTTAGCCGATACCAGGTCCTTTTCAGAAAACATTACTTAGCGCCCACCACTCATTCAATTACAGTTATAATCTATCGGCGCCACTAGATTACTCCAGTGTCCACCTTGGGAAACATTGCTGCTTGGTATATTAGCAATAGAACTGGATCATATGCTATTTGCGTATCGAAAACGATTATATTGGCAACCAAATGAATTAGGTGTCCAAATTGGGAGGCGCAGATATGTGGGATTTTTAGGAGAGGCAAATGTACAAATGCACTATAGTAACCCGCTGATGGGAAATCCTGGGTGGGGCTGGCGGCAGCTGAAGGCAGTGCTGTCCTCGACCGACCCACTAAATTCCGGCCCTATACTATGGCCATTCTCTGGCTATATGCTATACTAGCTGCTAAACTTTAAGGGGTGGTGGCGGGAATCGAGGAGTCGAGCAAGGGCTCGTTGGAGAAGTCTAAGCTGATTAATTAACCTAGCTAGCAAGGCTGCACGGCCTTGCGTAGCTGTCGGATTCCCGGAGTGCTTATCGGGAGATTGCGGATATGGCAGGATTCGAGTGACCCACCACTGAAGCGGGGAGGTTTTTCGCGAGTTTGTCGCGGATCTCAGCAAGAGGGGCGATTCCGAATTCTCTGAAGATGGTGCGGTTTCTAATGTACCAAGGTGCATTGACAATGTACCTCAGGATGGGGTGGTCGGCCCCTGTCACGCTCTTGAGTCGCCAGGGTTTAGTGCCACCCCAGATGGGGAGGGCATAAGTAAATAGACTGCGGATGCACGCTGATGCTGCCCGCAGTTTGATGGAAGAGTGGATGCGAGCGTTCGCGAAGAATGGCTTCAACTCAGTGAAGGCGGCGAGCATTTTCTGCCGGGTATATTTAACATGGGTGCCCTAGGTGAGACGGCTTCAAGGTATTGATTAACGAAGGGGATGCGAACGTTTATTTGTGAAGCAGATGGCTTCCGATTTGGACTCGTTGATGACTAGACGCCATTTTGAGTATCAATCTAGGAGGGCGGGGAGGTGGCGGTGGATATAGAAATTCGACATCTGAAAGAGGCGCTCAATAGGGCGATATCGTCCGCGTAGAGCGCAGTGGTGACAGAAGCGCAGATATTGCGGGCGACGGAACGTCTGGAATTTCCGTCCGTCCGTTACATCTTCGCCTTGGAAGGCAAATGTCAATGGTGGCTTGATGGTCTAATACTCATTTGAAGAACATCAATTATTATTATGAGTAGAATAATAGACAACAATGTCGATCTCCAATTTTAATTATATTTCGTTGTTAAACCAACCGGTTTCGGCCTGTGGCCATCTTCAGGGTTTACAAACCCGAACTAAACACCAAACAAATTACAAAGCAGAAAACAGAGAAAGTAATGGACTACAAAATGGCAGAAAAACTTACATGTTTTACACGGCAACGATGTGCCTGGATCAAAATTTGGCAATCAAATGCAAGTTTCAAGAGCGCGCAATTTAACTTAAATAGGATATTGTCAGAGATAACCGTCAAAAACTTTTAAGAGTCAAAGAGAATAAAAGTCAAAAATAAATGAATAAATAGATTAAAAAACTCCAGAACATAGTTAAAAAATTATTATTCTACATCCGGACGTAAAAATCCTGCAGCCGGTACTGTATCTCTGTCGTACATTTTATATATCTGGCGTGAAATTTATATATTTGTCGTGAAATTTATTTTACAGTTGGCATTATTCCTTTGTCAGTGCATTTTTGTCCTCTTATTATCTCTTTTATTATAACTTGAAGTATATGCCTTTAATATGTCGTACAATATCTACATTAGTTTACTATATAAGTTGCCAAACTGTGAACAGGTCGCTTTGTTGTCCTCTGCAGGATTACTCATGCAATTTCAAACTAATAATAAATAAAATAATGAATATCAAAATTTGTAGACTCCATCTATATATTCGGGTCATTTATAATTCCCATCAGAGGTGTAGATAGGGCGGTTTGCAGGACTGAGGTTCCAGGACCAGTCGGGCTGGCTTTCCTGCATCTGATCCCACCACCCCCCTAGTCCAGAACCTCCTGCTATTACCGATGCGCCAATGTACCAGCGCATACACCGTTTCTGACTCTTGGACTGATCCTCGATTGCCTACTCGGGAATCCGCCATAATTGCCGAGTGATGCCTACGAAAATCGTATTCTAGCGACATCCCCTATAATGGGGTGTTCCGTACTTACAGCTCTATTAGTTCCACAATTCGTAAATGGTGGCGCTTTTGATCGGAACTTTCCACTCCCATTCGTCAGCCTGCTATTAGACCTTCGTTTTTAACCTACTGCTGTGGAAGTAGGCCCAGCAACATTCCCATTGCCGCAGTGGGGTTATCTGCACGGCACCGATCATGCCTAAGCACTCCACCCGCTGGAGGCCCTGAAGTTTTCGTTGGGCATTCTCTTGGAGAGCCTTTGGCCACCAGACAAGAGCTTCCTAGGTTACTATTGGTTTGACCACCGCTGTATGCAACCAGTCTGTCAGCTTTGGTTTAAGCCCCCAGTTTCTCACAAGAGCTTGCAGCATACCCAGAGGGCCATACTTGTCTAGTTGTTTCCTGTCCAGTGTTAGACCCAGATATTTGGCTTTGTCAGTGAAAGCCACCTTCACTCCTCCTACGTTTATCTCCAGAAGATTATACTTCCTTCATTTCGAGAACAGGACTATTTCTGTCATCTTCTAGTTTATACAGAAACTCTCCGTAAAACACCAGGCTTCTATGAGCCTGATGGCTTTTTGGGCACGATTTACCACTGTCCTTGCCTCTGGCAAGTATTTCGTCTGCTCCCTCCGTCTTCTAGGATGGCATTGTTCCATTTTAAGATTGGAGTATCTACTCCTTTCCTATTTGAACAGCGTGTCTTGATCAAATAGTAGTAAAACCCAGGCAACGTTAGGTACTCCACTAGTTTGATATAAAAACACATTTAAATAATTGCCTAATGGTGATTATTCCTTTAGGTCCAAATAAATATAAGAGGTGATATTTCCTGGTCATATCGGACGAACGACATTCATTGAAAATGAAAAGTAGCTAGTGGCCATTGAGCAAGCATCATAATGCAATTAGTAATTTATTCATTGACTCGTTACACGTAATAGGACGATCGCTTGTAGTTAAGTGCGGCAGTCCGAATCACACATCAAGATATTTCAGAGTGCAGTAGGCCTTGTATGTCTTTTATTATCTAATATCCAGCAAGTTGACAAGGTTTCCGCAATCAATTGAGCTGTATTCCTTCTAGCGCACCACGTGCATACAATTTGAAAGGAGTATGATTGAATATGCATAAGTTATTGAATTAAATCGTCAAGGTTGCCGTTGATTTGGGACATTCTAGTCACAATTAATGTAAATTAATTAATTAAATGGTTTTAAATGACATCTAATGCATAGCATTCACTAAGCAACGTCAGCTAATGCTCCAATAAACTTCAGGATATAGTTTACAGTAAATATTTTAATTTATTTAAAGAAAGTCCCAAACAATATTCGTATAATGTATAAGTTCTACGTTAAAACGCAGTATTATGAATATGTATACTTATAATTCAAACGTTGCTTAACTTACAACTGCTTACGCATCTATGGAGGTGTCCCTTGCTGAATTTTAATTTCCAGTTAATTGTTAATTTGATTTGATAGTGATAAAGTCAAACTGAAAAATACGCACATACACAAGTTTCAAGTATGCTCTTTCTTTTGCTTGTTTTCTTAGAGGGTGCCTTATCAATGAAATTGGAATGCGTTTGTGTTCGTTTGTATTTTGTTTAGAATATTCCATTGTGAGCAAAAGTCGCTCGTAGTGTGCAAGTTTAGTAATATATAGTTTTCGCCCCCTACTAGACAAGATCCCCCAGTGATCGCAATACTCGCTATCATAACTTGAAGATGTATATAATGTATATCTTCAACTACTGCTTGCTTGTATTTCACATGTATGGGATAACTAATATTTGCAAGCCTTGTCCCTTTGCACTGTCCGCATCATGTCACTATAAGTTTCCTAGTAAACTTGCTTTATTATTAGAATCCGCTTCTTAATGCCATTGGTGTTTCCAACCCGTTCTCTTTTCGCCTGTTTGCCGCTTATTCTAAGTTGTTGCAATGTATAATTTATTATTATCATATAGATGTGTAAAAATCGAAACGCATAAAACATCTAAACATAAATAAATGTAAATCAACGTCAATCAATGAATCCATCTCCTTCGAATGTCTCTCTGCGCGTTGTAATGCATTACGTAATTCTTCGCACTTTTCCTAGGAATGTACGCACGTGTATCATTTGCATACCTGTAAAAACGTGTGCTAATTATCATTAATATTACGTCTAAATTTAAATATTAATTGTTAGTAATTGGCAGATCACAATCGCTGTGCTTATTATTCATACATTTCTCAAGTAAACTCTACCATATTCTTTTCAAATTATTTATTACTTTTTTGCATTTCATATTTTGTAAAATCTAATGTAACATATCGTCACTAAATTTCTATATTTTGTCAATCAATAGATAAATGCCGTGTTACTTACAAAACAAACTTAACTGCGAATTTTTATTACCTTGATTTTGCCATCATCAAGATTCATCAAGTGTTCTTCACTTTTAATAGATATACCATATATCAATCAAACAATCATTTTAATATTACTAATCAACAATCAAGTAACACATCGTATAATAAATATATTGAAAACGTGAATATAAATGATCGAAAGGGTATATTTATCAGCATAAAATCCGTTGCGCTTCTAGGTTGATTTAAAAGCAATCACTTTACAAAATTCAAGTAAATTCATAGTTAGACAATTGAACATTATAATGGATTCTCATTCAATATTCTTTTTATCAATTTTGGAATAATCTATTAGAATATTGCTCCTTATTAAAACATCAGACTCTTGCTCTGTGCAAATGTGCTACAAGTTCAGTTATTATTATTATTAATTATGGTTAATAATGCGTATCATACTCGTAATATAATTGTATGTAATTTTATTCTGACTATTTCTCATCGATTTCAGATTGGCTTTCATTGCATCCACATTGCATTGTTTCTTAGTGTTCCGTCTCATTTTCTGGGAAAATTAGTTTCGCTTAGAATTACACACACAGCTCTCTTTCGTTATCATTCTGTTATATGCTTTCTTTCGTAATTTAGCGTAATATGTACAGACTGTGACTGGGTTGCAAGTAGAAACTCATAGTAACAACAAAGACCCATTTTGATATTTGATAATGAACCAAAGCGTATGCTTATGGTCAAATCCAAAATGTTACATACTATTCAATTCCATTTTAGTTGAAATTGCGTCAATTGGGTATGAGTGGTGTATATGTCGCAGAAAAATGGCAGAATCATCCCCCGAGATTCAATCAAATGTCTAGGAATTTGATTAAATCGCGAATTTTGCCATTTCCCTGCGACATATATAAGTTGCGTTTGCAATTAAAACCTGCTTGTAGTTTCAATAAATAAAACGATTGCATCATGTGATAACAGGATTTGCCATTAGATATTTATATTAGTTTGATTATAATCACTTTGCAGTAACTAATTGTAATAGTGTGCTAAAATTATTTACAGTCAGTTAAACTATTTGGATTTGCTTACGTTTTTATTCGAATTCCTTCTTCATGTAATTAGTTTGCAGGAATTGCTTGTGTGTAGCGGATTGAATCGATTCCGTCGTAATTATCATTAATCAGGATATCGTGTTGAGATTTCCGTTTCTTCGATTTGCATACGTCATAGTGCTCTCATTAATATTAGCTACGCGCGTAAAGTCTACTAAAGTGTCACCGTAACTATCAGCCTGCAATTCGTTTGCATCCCCATTTAACACTTTCGTGTCTTCGACATTTTTCTCTCTTGTATATATATAGTATATATCTTCTATTTTATAATAATAATAATCATAATAATCATTACATGTAATAATTATGGTACACTTTAGAATTTCGTTTCGCCGTTTTTTTCTTTATATTTCATATCATAATACTAAAGTACGCGTTTATTAACAATAGAATATGAGATCAATCAATAATGATTTTATCTGATGTAAGCTGATCTTCCAAGGTATTATTTTCAAAGTATTCCATATCACCTTCAAAACGTAATTCATTGAAAACATAGATCAAGATGTGTCTCAATTTTCAATGCAAAACTTTACAAGTTCAATATTTATGTTCAATTCTGAATTATTTAAGTTTTCAGCAATTAAATCTTAATTTGAATGAATCACGATTTTAATTAGCACATTTTCCAAACAATTATAAACAAAATCAGAATGGAACGTTCAAAAATCGAAGGCATTCAACTAAAGTAGCTAAAATATTTTGTTTATCAATAAATCTTGTTTAATTATGAGCGATGCGAGGACATTATTTATTTGGTGCGTCTCTATCATGTATTTATATTCATAATTCTATTTGGAATTGATTGATTGGTTTAAATCAGGTACGGCCAAGCCAAAGCCTGCGGAACGAACGAGGACGGGGAATACCCAACCTTCATATAGTGCATGGGTTCCCAAACTATTGAGCTCTGCGCCCCCCTGAAAATCGTTTGTCTGCATTTGAAACTTAATACTGAAAACACTATTCTTATAGCCTACCTAGCCAAGTAGCCCCAGAATCGTCTGAATAATAAAGGATTTTCACAAGATAAAATAATCAATGTAATAGGGTGCTGCTGCATTGCTGCAATTAGCTTGGAAATTCTGAGCTTCTTTCGCAGAGGTACGTAGATGAAATTTGAAAGTACTCACGCCCCCCTTGAATATCGCTCACGCCCCCCTTGGGGGGCGCGCCCCACAGTTTGGGAAACCATGATATAGTGAGTAAGGACTCCCAGGGGTTTCGCCATGTTACCCTGGCCTGTGTCAGGAGAGAAGCACATAAGGCAAAATCACATAGGACGAAACCACATGGACAAAATTTTCTAGGGCCATAATCACATAGGGACAAAATCACATAAAGACGAAATAACATGTGCCAAATCACATTGAGGCAAAATCACATATCTTTTCCTTTTTTTAATTAACTTGAACAAAAAAGGCTCATTTGCTTTGAATAAAATAGGTTCTTATGAAGATAATGACCCATTATTCAGTATTAGGTTGAAATCATGTTGTTCAAACCTTATTCAAACTTATAATGCCAATGAGCGAATGAATTGTTTACCTATCTCTCTGTTACCTTTATTATTATTTCTTATTGTTTCATGTATCAACGTTATATATTTTTCGTAAAGAGTTAGTGAGAATAAAAATATATTGAAACAGTGACTGCAGATTTTGCGTTTCGTAAATTATTTCAACTTGTGTTTTTTGCAATATTTTTCTTTCGTTTTAATGAAGAAACTAATATAAACTTATAGAAAATTCATCCCCATTCGATAAATTATACGAAAATTTCTAATATGTGCAACTGAGAACGTCGAGCAATTAGATAATTTTGCATAAGTTTCACTAAAAATAATCTAATAGGTTATTTTGTCTTAATGTGATTATGGCATATGTTATTTCGTCTTTATGTGATTTTGTTCCTATGTGATAATGGCTCTATTATAGCCCCAGCCGGAAGAGACCCAAGATACTCATTAACCTTGGTCGGCAACAACTTCGGACCATTGTAGGACTGGTCATTGTCACCTGAATAAGCACCCACAACGTTCTGTGTAATCATACGTCTATGACCCACGTCAGAGTAGAAGTCCTTAACGCGAACCCCCCGCCTACACCCCGAGCGAAACCCTGGGGATGGGTATCATAAGTGAAATGGAGGACGCACAAAGGGCTCCAATTGTTTGACCTAAGCGCTGTGCGGGCCGGCAATTCGACCAGCTCTGCACCCTCGGGAAAAAGTCCCTATATGATTTTGTCCATGTGATTTCGTCCCATGTGATTTTGTCATATGTGATTATGTCATGTAACCACCCTGGCCATTCCATTAAGAGAACATCTCCAACGGATAAGCTCGCGGTGGTAGGCGCAAGGGTATTCCCCGTACTTGTCCCTCGGAGCATTTGGGTTGGCCGTCCCTGGTTTAAATAATTGCTGACATTATTTTGCAACTTGCTTGCATCAATAACGGAATTATATTTGGCAATTGAAATAACTGTGAAACGGAAATATGGAAACAATTTCCCAGCTCGAATATATCCTCGCCCAACATACATACATGACCCATCATATAGCTTCTACACACCCTATTCACATGTTAGTCGGTATTGTAACAAATCATCGTAATCATAATGCGTAGTCGCAGGATAATAATGGCGTTAGATGTGGCTGTTACCTTATTACCGCTCAATGCAAATTATTTTTACGTGTGACGAGCCGTTCCCTTTCGAAATGATCACAAATCACGTGAAAAGCAATCGGTAAAAAGACACGAGTGTTTCTGAGCTTTGCTTTTCATTGATGAAGTCTTCTCAGGTGCTTCCGTGACGCAATTTACTTGTCCGCTTCCAGCAGAACCAAGTCATCGGCAACCACATCGGAGATGTGCAAGTATATGATCCAGTACATGAGATTAAAGCACACGAAGCATACCGGGAACACGATCCTCGAGTATTTGTCAATGTCCGACGGCGTGATGCCGTAGAGTTTGTTGATGTCTTTACCAGGATGTATAATGTGCTGAGGTATGGGCGGGGGGGCTTCTTCGTCAGGTGGTCCGCCGCCGCCACGGCTGCCATTTACAGTGCTCTCCAGCGTGCCGCCTTTGCTGTGAGCCTTTGGGTCATGCACTTTGAAGCGTACCTCCTGGAACAAAGGTTCCCACTAAGAAGCACCCATCTTTCCTACAGTATGGGTGCTGCATTGAAGATGAAGCCGCTATCATTACGCAATGCTGTACCAAATCACACTTATCACAGCACAACACTGATAGTTGAATTGCTATAATTTACCTCGTAGGAAAATTGTCTTGGACGATTACTCACTGTTTGCTTGGGAGCATGGTCACCGTCCGGACCATCGACTGCCATTTTTTTCTGTTCGGCAATCTTTTGTATCGCAAGGAATCGATTCTTGCGCATTTGAATCCGTTTTGCCATATAGCCGACAGTAGCATATTCTGAAATCGGAGCAAATGAGTCGCTTGCTCGCCGACAGCCCCGTCTTCCTTAGACGTACCTAGTAAACTGGCAAACACCATCACGAAGCATGTGCCTAAATAAACATCGATCGACTTGACGTACGAGATTTTTGGTAGTGCGGCGTTCGTAGAAGACATCAAGGTGGTCATCGTGAGCACGGTGGTGACGCCGAGAGCTACTCTAGCAGGAGTTGCGTTACGATTCAGCCAGAAGCTGACCCATGAGATAATAACGATAAGGCCGGACGGGATGTAAATCTGAATGAGGTAGTAGCCCATGGAGCGCACAAACTGGATTTCGCAGGCCAACCGAGAGTAGTTTCCTAGCACATACGAGGCATTAGTCAAGAAAGGGCACACCACAAGTCGAACGTGCGAGAAACATATAATCGTGATCACACCCAGAGAATAGGAGATGAGATTGGTGGCGGCGAGGAGGGCGATATGGGAGACAAAACAAATCAAGCATGCACTAGTCTATGATAATCAAGATGAAGGCGTAACTAAAGACAGTGGGCAGCTGATTGACGCTGGTCTCGGGTCAGGTACCTGTGGTAAGGCTGATCTCCATGGCCCTCTGCCTGTGCCCGAGCACCTTAAACTGGGGAAGCGATACCTCGTTGGACACCCCTACCGAATTAGGGCCTTCATTCCATTTATAGCGGATATCCCGCATGGTGTAACCGACTGCAATCACAAGCCAGTGCCAATATTGCAATATTGGGCAGTTTGGGCAACCAACACGCCGCAGCCGTATCAAACCAAACGGGATGGGACAAGAATACATACGCAGTCTTAATACAAAACACCACAAAAACAATACAAAAACGATAACGGAAACGCAACACAAATCAATACAATACAATGGGCAACGCTAATAACTCCCGAATTGGAGACAAAGCGTTCGAACGGATCATTGTCGTAAGAGATCCTTGTTGCTGGTGGTTGTAATCCTGGTGCTGGTCATTTGGAAAGTGTGAAAGTCAGTGAATGTGAATAAGGTGGTAGGGACTGTTGGTTTGGTCATAGTGGTGATGGTGGTGGTTACCTGTGGTCAGGTTAATTACAGTCGCCCTCTGTCTGTGCCCCAGCACGCGAAACTGTGGCAGCTCCACTTCGTTGCTAATGCCGACACTCTTTGAACCAGAGTTCCATTTATAGCGGATATCTCGCATCGTATACCCGACTAGCCCGGCCGCCAGAACAGACAAAGCACGTCATTTGGCAGCTCAGCTCCTCGTACCCCGCACATCCAGTTCACGCCGCCCCAGAAGCATTATACTCAGAGTGTCATCAGCTATTTTGATACCTCTATCATGAGAGAGAGAGAGAGAGAGAGAGGTACCACATTCCAATCAGGCACTTGTCCAGCGCTCTGCTATAAACTACTGAAACATTACGCTGCTGTCGCTACAAGCTGCTACCGACAGCTACGCCAGTCGAAGAGTATCAAAATAGAGATGCAAGAGTTATACTTATGAGGTCGCGTAAAATGTTCAATAAAAGACAAACAAGGACAACGAAAGAGAACAGCATAACCAGATCATTACGAATGAATGACGTGCGAAGCTTTGAATTGGATTCAATGTATTTTTATTGCAGTATCATCCCACGACTAGCAATCAATGAAATGATTTCAAGGTGTGGACATATTTAAGCGGATGAATGATGCCACTTCTCAGATTGGTGATCCTCTGGTTGAACGCGAGCACTGCGAAATCTTATGATCAATGAGAGTAAATTAATTTCGAAGTTAGGGGTATACAAATTATTCAAATTTGATGCGGAGGATATTTGGTCAAACAGGTTTACTGGAAGAAGCTGAAGCAACATGCAAAGCCAAGTATGACCCCAATAAGGCAATTCAGTTAGGAGGGAGAGGCAACAGTAGGTATCATAATACCGAAAAATTACAATAAGCAATGCATGTGCAAGCAAATATGTAAAACCGAAAAGATTAAATGGTCCTCGAACAGGCATACTTCAGGTATATGATTTTCTCAAGAAGGGCCTTACAAAACAGGATAGCTAACAATCCCTGGTCAAATATGCTTTTCGCCTATGTCCACTCTGATAGTCCACTAACAATCATCTGATAGGTAGGAGATGGCTAACAGAAACCTATGCTACGAAATACAAAAGAAATGGAAAGACATGCAATTTGTTAATATTGATGAATGGTGAACACACAGTTCCGGCCGAGACAACTGGGGACATGACAATTCGCACGATGTAGTTGCGTACACGGATCTTTCCGGCTGTGGGCTATTTCGCACATGGACATTTAAGCTCAGCTACATTCGCGCACAAGGAACATTCCGTAAATATTGGTATTATTTTTGGATTGATCCATATAAACAATCCCCATGATGTTATAGATGTTAGTATAGATATGGAATAAGATTTGTGAGATAGGTTTGCTAATTTTTATGATGATATTGTTCGTTCGTATTACGAGCTTATTAATTAGCATCTAAAATATTAAATAAACAAAATAAGCAATTGGCTTATACTAATACTATATATATATATAATCGTTTCCCGCTTATACCCTTTAGAGGTATCGGGGTTCCTCCTTCTCATTTTCGTACTATTTCTTTCCATTTCTTCCGGTCATTAGCTATTCTGCTAGCTTCGTTTACATCAATTTCTATATTCTTCATTATTTCCTTGATCCTATCCTCCCATTTCTTTTTAGGTCTTCCTCTTTTCCTTTTGCCTTGCGGTTTAGCTTCCCAGATTTGTCTCGTTTGCGAATTTTTTTCCATTCGTTTCATGTACCCCCACCATTCTAATTGTCTCCTTTCAATGTGTTCCGCTATTTATATTTCTTTTCTTCCTGCTACTAATACTACTACTGTAAATTCGCGAGGCTTCGTAAATATTGAATTTTGTTTTGAGTATTTCCATAATTTATAATCTTTCATATCTACGTTTAGGAACTTCCAACAAACTTGCCTGAACTTTACATAATGTTAGATTGTGCTATATCCTTTCTTAGACCTTCAAAATGTTTCCAAATACTTGGGTGGCAGCAGCTAAACAACGAATTGAGCTTGTTGTGGAATCGCTCACAGCAATTGATCGTTCTCGGGGACACCTATGTGGCGGTTTCATATTGCTTCCATAATTGTATTGGATATAGAGGACTTCTCCCCGCTGCTCCTTCAATATAAGTGGAGAAGAAGTAGGTGAGAATTTCATTATAACCGTCTTCGTCTGGAAAAGTTGTGGCAACTTCTGAAAAAACTTGCAGCAAGTCGTTTGAAGGGACTAATGCCAAGGCTGTCAGAGATCTCAATTTTTTTCATACCACTCACTCAATTAGGTATCTGAATGAGCATTCCTAATATAATTAAAGATCAAATGAAGTTGTCTTAGACCCAAATTAAACACAACGAAAAATTGACTTGGATTGCTGGGAGTCAATTTTTCGTTGTGTTTAATTTGGGTCTAAGACAACTTCATTTGATCTTTAATTACATTCTGGCCCAAAAATTTCATAACTTCCAAATTTCGATTCCTAATATAATTTAGTGTAATATTAAGTAATAATTTCAATAATTTCAGCTTCCCTCACTAAATCTACAAACTTCCTGACACATATTTTCTGCATTAAAATCAAGAACAGCAAGCTGTACTTTATTTGTGGATCAAATTAAAAATAATAATAAACTTTCCACAAGTTTCTATGTGCGTGAAAATGCCCATGTTCGGAATATTCCGTGGCTGGAAAACTCGACATACGCATCTATCTTGTGCGTAATTGTCTCATACGGAATTTGTCGTGCTGAATTATCGTGCCCGTAATTGTCTTGGCCGGAACTGTCATAGAATCATTAATGAATATCTGTTAATATTAGTTAAATCAAGTGAAACTCATTCTTCCTGCTTTTTGCGAACATGCTTGTTTGTGACTGACGGCCGGGCTTTCTGTGCGAGGCCAAATTGCCTCCCTTACCCCAACAAAAATCGGCTGCGAGCTGAATGCTTTTTGATAAGAATGTGAGAGGTGGAAAGTCGGTGTGTGTTGTCACAGGTCGGCCATCACACCACGCATTTATCAGTGCAGTAGGCATTAGGTGAGCAGGCCGTATTGCTGTTGTATGCTCACAAGAGGGAAAGAAACACACCGAGAGAGCGAGAGAAAGAGAAAAGTCAATGACTCGAGCCCAATGATTAAACGGGCTAATGTGCTCTTTGTTTGAGTTTTGTTTGATTTGATTTGCAGTTTGTGGCACCCTGCTGTGGCCAGCATTCAATGGGCGGTGTCCTTCTGCGGGTGCTGTATTCGAGAAGGAGACCGTAACAACCAACCAAACACATGTGCCATATAACTGGTACAAAAAAGGATCATTATTGTTATCCCGACAACTACAAACAAAACTGAAACCAAGAGACGTCAAACAAAACGGAAATACGTAGTTGATTAGGAGAACGTAGAAAGATAAAACATTTCATTTTGATAAGATTGCGGCTGCGGGATGCGTCTCGTCTACCTATTGGCGTTCTTTGACAAGTAGCCGGACGTAGCGTGCCTGAATATCTGCGGAGTAGGTATTAAAAGGTATCTGCGTTTATTGTGCACTCTGGTCCTGCAGTAAATTATAAACTTGTCTATTTGGGGCCAGCACGTAGAATTGTAGAGAGATCAATAAGTTGAACGTGTGCGATTATTATCAGGCGTTAAATTACGCTCGTGCCTTGCTGACTCCGAATAGGCGGATTGATTTCTAAGATAAGTAGCCAACACGCTGTTAAATTGTTTGAATGACCACAGTCTGCCGGGGTACATGATAAACTTCCCATGATTCTCATCGTATAAACACAGTTATCTTTTGATGCCTACGTATAGCGAGAATACCGAACTTTCTGGGTTCAATTGTGACCGATAATGACACAAAGTGAAGTTGGTAAGTTCCGCGACAGACAAGGCACTGCGACCGATAGAGAAAGATGAAGTTGTACTTACAACTTTCTATCTCTATGTGGCATAATTGTCGGTCCATAGGAAAATACTGAAGATTCATAGGACATGAAGCTGTAATCGTTAATCTGCAAGCAGAGAGCATGCATAATTAATATCGGCGAGATGCAAGCCCTGAGACGAGATAGTACCGAATACTTCGCGTAATCGATCCTGAGTGATGAATTCGAATGAACTCGTTTGATGTGGTTGCAATATGGAAGTACGACTGTTTCTCATTGACGAAGAACGTGTCCGGAACCCAGATGTTCTTGATAAATTCGGAACCCACGGACAGTGTTTCCACGCCCGGGCGCTTGCGGAATGCCAGACGTGGATCAGTCCAGAATTGTCGAAAGTAGAAATCCAGCGTGAAGTCCTATCGCGCAACATTTCAGTTCAAATATTAGTGCACTGCTCTGCAATCAGTTGAGGAGTTGTGGTTTCTTGGGGATGCATACTCTTATGAGCTAGTGATGACACGACTTTCTACATATTTTCCAATGATACTCATAAGCCAATACAGAAATACTTTACGTTTTCGAACGATTTCTAAGTCATGTTTAATTTGTAGAACTGTAACCTTATGTTACCTTATACCTCATAAGGTCACGTTGAAATGGTACGTTCGAATAGTGTAAATATTGCTGTTGACCGGTTAATGTTCTACGCAACGAAACAATGACTACCAATGCAGTACGAAGCAACAATGAAAGCTAAAGAGCAGTTGGAAGCATAAATGAATGCATGGGTGCACTATATGCATTCCTAAGCATATTTTCATTCCCACATGCAATACAATCCCGCAATCATGGCTATTATAAGCGAACCGGAATTACACCACATCGCCTAAACTTCGATTTGAACTTTATGCAGTTTATTATCTAAACTTCGGTTGTGGTGCAATTCAGCGTTGTTACAAAACGCTACAACATGGTATGTTACGACTAAATAAGAAAGTCGAGCGGTAAGAGAATGTGGTTGCATGAGCGAGTCTCAAAGATATGATTTTTGACTATATCATGACAATTGGTCTATTTTTGATTCTCAAGGAGTGGGGGAAATGTCAAAATGGCTGGCACATTGCCAGCGACGCATTGCGCCCTAACAATACTTAACGGACTGCCGAAAATTGATTCCTAAATAATTGGCGGCACCTAGCCAGAAATGTATTGTGGAATTGCTGATGGTCAATGATGGCAAATTGATGGTCCACGTGAACGGGTAACTGAGGCAGATTGTTGAAAGGAATGAATTTGCGAACCGCGAGTCACATGCACAAACAGCCTACACTTCAAGCCATCCAACTTATCGCTGACGGGATACAGCCAGTCGGGGGAAGGAGTGCCGAGGACATGGCGTCTTCGCCAAGACATTCTATTGGAAAACGCGCGCTCGACATGGAGCTGGCGGATGACGGGCAGGCCAGGGTCACGTTCTATGGTGACCTTAAACCTTTGATTTGGTTTCCATCGGGGTCTTGAACCCGGCGGAACAACGGGTCCGCACATCTCATACTAGACGGGCACCTGCGGAGAGATGCGCAAATCGCTTTGAATTCTCATCATTGTCATCATTGGCGTCATGATGCAACAGCAACAGCAACACATTGTGTTGGTTGGTAAGCGTGAACAGTGCACAAGATTCGTACACCCGCATCGTCAGCGAAGCGGGTGGAGGGCGCGAAGCCGATCCGTTCAATTTACCTAACAATATTCTCGTCCAATTGGTATTTTCTGTTACACAGTCAGTAAGAGTAATGAATTAAATATACAAAGCCAGCACAGACTGAAGAGGCCATGCACACAGTCCAAGTATTCAAGACTGCGACGCACACGCGCACACACAGTACACACATTCATGATCAGTCCGGTGCGGAAATGGTCCGCCGGATATGGATATGTAGGCAGCAGTTGTAGTTGTATATATATAATACACTGTTTGTTTGCATTAGAGGTGTTCGATCGCACAACACGTATCATCAGACTGGCTTCAAACCATATATAATATGTAGGGATAGAGAGAGATAGCGTAATTGTTATAAGTACCATGAGCACTTCGGAGACGGAGCTGATACTGAGAACGTACATGGTGACTCCCACCTCCACAGGGGGGCCTGCAATCGCAACAAGGCGCGATGTGAAAACCAAATCATTGCAAACGTGTCCCGGGCCTGCCAGGGCCGGCCAGCCCTTTTCGAAATGACAGTGCGCGCACTCGCCAGTATTCAGGGTAGTTGGGCTGGGCGGGTGCTCATCGCAAATGCAAGACAACGTAATCAAGAAGAGGACAATTAATTCTTAACGAGATGACATCGTAACACAGAGAGATAGAGAGAAGGGGGAGATAGAAGATAGAGATAGAAAGAGGTAAAGTCCATTCTGTACCATTTGGACCTCGGACAGCGAGCTGATACTCAGCACGTACATTGTGATCCCAACCTCGACGGGCTGGCCTGCAAGCGAACAAGATTAGCAATGAGAGAGCAATGGTTATGCAGCAGGTCCCTGCTAACCCCCAGGCCGCCAAAGAGATGCCAGCGCGCGTTTTTCGAACGGGTGGAAATTGGGTATAGGAGTGCGCCATCGATATATGCCAAGAGCAGTGGCCCTCAACGAAAGGGCTCTTGCAAAAATTGAGCTTACACTATGATTAAAGTCAAACCACAACGAACTTGATGCAGAACAAGTTGGCTTGCGAGCTTTGAGAGCTTGAGCTTTGCAAAAAAATGCATACTTGGCTAGTACATGTACGTGTTCAGGAAGAGACGCAAATGTCAGTGATAAACAATGAGGTGTTGCGGCTTGCTATACAGATCAGCACTATAATCAGTCGCACCGACAGGCTGAATGGTAGAGGTCGAAAGAGGCAGACAAAAGGAGAAAGAGAGCGAGCGAGAGCGAAAGATAAATGGCAAGTATGTGTGAGCAAAATCAGTACCATTTTGACTTCTGATAGAGAGCTGATACTCAGCACGTACATGGTGATTCCGACCTCGACGGGCTGACCTGAAAGTACGTCACCACGTTCTCATAAGTGGTCGTCCGGGAAAGAACATAAACATTGGTAAAAGGCAATCCACGTGCACGATTCTACTGCTCCGAGGCTATCTGGCTCAACGCACGAGATCGTCCGAAGAGCTCGTGTGCAACCTGGTCGCGGGCTGGGATACGAGTGGCGGTCTGGAGTGAGAGAGAGAGAGAGATGCTGCGTCGCGCCGCATTGAGCACGAACGCGAGAGAGTAATCCTCAACCATCTCCGCAAAAAACATTCACATCGTGATCGATCTAGTAGTGCAGCCCCACCCAGACCTGAGCAGTGCCGGTGGCGACGGCGGTGGCGGTGGTGGTGGCGGCGGCGAAGCAGCGTTGCCTAACGAAGAGGCTATCGGGGTTGCTGCCTTCGCTTTATCTCAATCGGGGTAACTCGCGACCACGATTTCGTAGCCGTCCATCATCGCCAACACCGCCGCCTGGACTGCGCCTTTGAATATTTCGTCTTGTACAATCATGAATAAGTACGAGCAGGAGGCAGAGACAGAGACCAAATATTAAAAGCTGGATAAGCTTTACACTTAGATTTGTATCACAGTAGATAACAGCCGATTATAATGGAACTAAATATCGATATCAATTTTCATCAGACCTAATAAAATTTCACGAAAAGAAGAACGGAAACGAACCCAAGAGGAATATACGATTAGTTTAGAATGATGAGTGAACGAGAAAGTGAGACAGATAGAAACAAAATAGAGAAATTGCATACGCATCATAATGACGTCTGCTTACCTCCGTAATTGGGTCTTACTCTCTTGTCGTAACTGACGCTGAAAGAATCCAGAATGGCGGATATGTTGACATCGCCTAGAAAGCTTCCACCCCCTGTTGCAGGCCTGCAAATCAAGTAGAAACCAATTACACAGGCACTTTAATGTTAATGTTACTTTAAGTTGGTAAGGAATAGGTGAAATGCTCCATGTCCGGACTATGGTACACTGCTGCCTTTAACCATAAGTGCTAATCTTTGCTTTGAACTCATTCATCTTCATCTGTGCACTCGTCTACTGCTCACGACCTGACATCTAACTATATTGTTGTCCTCAAATAAGCATTTGCTTTGAAAATAAACTCAATATTTCCGTTCTGGACGTAATTGTTGAGATGACCCACAAGGAAGCAGGCAACGCTGAACTGGACCACAGCTACTTGTTTTCCCAAACGGACAAATTGTCAATCGATATGCGGCGTGCGAAGTGCTCTCTGGAGACAATGCGGGGATGCAATGGTGTGCCAAGCAGTGCCCAAATAGAATAAGAGGGTTTATGCTTGTTCCAGTTTTATGAGTTGAGATGTGTATAAAGATTTGGCAGTTTATTTGGCGCATGTTATGAAAATTCAAAGAATCTATGCGTGCACTCGAATTAAAGTCGTCCAAGGCGTCACCTCATGCCATTTGTTCATCCTTTGGATGCTAGAGTCAATTAGGTTTGACATCGGAAATGGTATTGTCACTGATTGCATTTTAATGCCAAGTACAAATCGTTTTCCTATGCCAATGACGAGTGGCAGTGAAAAATCGGTCACAGTTGGAAATGGTTCATAATTAATGTACCACTGCATGAGCATGCTAGTCAAGTCAAGGTTTCCGCTTTTCCAGTCGGTCAATGTTGAAGCGCTCGAGGTTCTGCTGCTTGCCAGGCACAAGGTCTCACGCGGAAAAGTACACAATAATCCGGGAAAGGGCTTGCCGACTGCGCTCGGTACTTACCCGGCACTGGCCCAAGATAGGGCGAGGACCAGAAGCGCGACTGGCCATACCACCCGGCTGGGCCCCATCGCCAGGGGCAGGCTACACGTGACCTCCGTGCTTCGTGCACTTCTTCGTCATAGCGTCGTCGTGGTCATAGCGGCACACAGATCACTCGCACCCTGGACAGACAAGTGCGCTCTCGCAACGGGTCCCGACGATGTGTCCCGGTCGCCGCCACCACTAGGAGTGGTCGCTGGGCATAGCTAGGCACAGTGCGCCCGAATGCGCATGGTAGCTCCACGCTGAACGACTGTGCGAAATAATCGCATCCTAGCCCAGCAACGACATACGCGCCGTATGTCTGTTTACCCTGACCTGGGGGCGGCGTATGGGGCTTGCACGCGCAACTTGGCCTACATTTACTGACGCAGCCGCGAACCTGGCCCCGGCAGAGCAGCAGCACCAGCAGCAGCCGAACCAGCGGCCTGCCGCCGGAGCACCTTGCCCGCGACGAATCAATACTAGCCACCACCATCGTCGACGTCGGTGGCGGCGCCTTCATAATTCGCATTTGACGCTCGCACATTGTTGTTTATGACGCAATTCCTACGTCGATGGCATGCCTTGTCACACCACAGGACGTCGATTGCTTATTAACTCAATTCTGCAACAACCTCCTGGATGCAGCTTCGCAACCCGTTTCAATAGCCATAGCGTCAATAGACCGAAATTATAAACAGAAAGTGATAGCTTCATTCCTACAGTAGAACGAAACCCCAAGCGAAAATTTATGCATACATTTGGAGTTCAGAAATTTCCTTCTTCTGAGTAATATTCTTCTCTCGGTTTTCGGCACATTTCAGGAGCACAGGCGCCACCCCTGCTCCCTTTACATTACTTAATCTTCATCTGTCATAATATTAAACAGAGCCAAACACCGAAAGTGCATGTTCTGGAGAGGCAGACCTGGTTGAAGTATTTTATACGAAAGGCCATTATGCAAAAGCAATGCCTGAGGGGGCTAATTTTGTATGAGGATAAAAATAATGCATGTTCATTCAACTTCTTCGTATATTCGGGAAATCCTGTATGTTTGCCATTTCAGAAACTCTCCTCTGAATTGAGTCAGTTTATGTTTTTCAAGCGCTGTGGAGTGTTTAAATTATTGTATATCGAAGCAGCTTGGAAAGCTTTCATTATCAATCTGGATCCTCTCAATCCTCTATAAAGAATCATCAATCACATATACAATTGAAATATACAAATAGGGCAAAGAGCTCACCCTAATTCTTTGTGGAAAGTGTGAGAAATTCCGCTACTCCTTGCTTTATTATATACCTGAATATAGAAGTGCTTTCGAGCTCCTTCGATTTGTGATCATTCGAAACGCATCAACCAATTGCCTGCCAAATAGGAAATTAATTGAAAGCTGAATATTAATTAATTTGCGTCTTTTCATTTCTATTAATTATATACTACGATTTAATACCTATATGTACACATTTTGCTCGTGTTTTTCGCTTCTCAGGACTATCTCCCGTCTCTCTTACACTATCTACAATAAGTACAAGTATCGTTTATTTGTGTAACCCTAGAGAAAAACTCTACAATAGTTATAGGACATGCGGATAAAATAAGCGGGTGTTACATACAAACAACACTGCACCGTCTGCCCATTGACCAATACATTTATATATTCTACCTGTGGAGGAGCTGCCGTTGGCTGGGGTTTAATACAATATATTTCTTTCTACTTGCGGAGTATCAATTATAATTGTACGCATACCCAGAATCGTATGTACACTGAGCCTACATGATAAAGAATAAAGGTTCATAAATGCAATTTTTGTGCTATGTTTTTGGAGTTGAATTGAATGTTGACACAGAGAAATTGTCCAAGCTCCAAATAAATTTGCATTTCATGCCTTGTATGAAATGGCATTCAAAATTAATTTATATTTTTAAACATGTACAACTTTTAAGTTAACATCATTTTACATTATTGCCCTGAGGATGGCCATTGTTTAGGCCGAAAGCGGTTGGCATTGAGGATTGAGATTTATTAAATTTATTTGGAGCTTGACCAATTTCTCTGTGTCAACAGTCAATATTCACTATGAGTTTCCAACCATGAGGTAATTCCTATTCCATTTGCTGTTATGCCCGTTTGCATACGTTTGGTACGCATTACTTGCTCGCCAACGGACGCAGACGCATGCGCAGATTATGCTGCGCCGATCGATATATCTTTGCCATCCACCATAGCAAATGATAAATTATTCACTATAATTTTCGAACCATGAGGATTTTCCAATTTTCTTTCCCGTTGTCCCAGGAGTACACGGAACTTGCCCAATATTTCATTTCGATCCAAATATTTCTATTTTAGGCGAAAGATGAACATTCATTTATATATAGACTAGTGGAGCACCCAGCATTGGTTGGGCTTTACTACTATTTGCACATCTACGGTCCGTCTATTCTGCCCATCCACCTATCAGCAATCGATTTGCAGTGTCGTGTCCCCCTATCTTAGGCTACTTGATATGTCATGGAAAATTCATTCTCGTGCGTATTCGTCTGGTAAACATTCGCTACTTGGCAACGGACGGAGACGCATGCGCAGTAGACCGTCATCGAACGCTATTGCAGTGCCGTTTGCCATAAATAGTAGTGGTTTTTTCGCTGAAACTTTCGAACCATGAGGTTCTTCTAATTTTCCTTTGCGTTAGTGGTGTCCCAGAAGTACACGGAACAACCTCAATTTTTCATTTCCATCGAATGGTTTGTATTTTAGGAGTAAATCGAAGACACACACACAGTCATGCATACATACATTCATTTTTATATATGCAGATATAGATATATGCAATATTTATTACAATAGTTAACAATGATTATTCTTGTTTCATCTTAAACTGTGATTTCTACATGTGTTCTGCATCAAGCTTCATGTCCACAGATTTAACTTTATTGTTGTGTACTGACATGTGCTCGAATTGTTTGTTAATCAAATCATTCAATATGTTACGACACTGCTCTGTCCAGCGTTGTACTTCATTAATAATTATCGTTTATAGCTTTCTGCATAATTAAATGTTGACGTCGTACAGGGCCGGCGCAACCGTTGTTGGATGCACCCGTGGGGCCTCCTCAAATGGGCCGCGGGGTCTCTCGAAACGCTGGGCCGGGTGTGACTACACGCGCTGCACTCGCTTTGTGCTGGCCCTGACGTCGTTAATGGTCAAAGTTACATTGGTTGGCAGTACCACAAATTCCTGCGGTATGTCGGATCAAACTTTCCTTTTGCCAGAAAATATATGTTGTTTGTTTCGGAAAAACATTCTAACAGGATGCACGATTTTTGATTATGCGCTAGGAAGAAGTATTTAAACTTTTGGTTCAGCCCTACAAGTCACTCCTACCAGTGCTTTTCCAATAATGTCACTAATTCTGTGTGCCTGATTAATCAATGTTCACGTAATGCCCTTCTTCGATAATTTAGTGAGTTAAAGAGTATTTTGGAATTGCAATATACAAATCGTGAAAATGATAAACTGCCTGATACACAATAAATCATCCTTCAATAATACCGTGGTCACCAAGTTACAAGAAGGTGTCATCACTTGATACAGCATAGAGATGAAATGTAGAGCTCTCAAATCTATTCAATGTATCCTAAATAAACTTCTTGAACTTTCAAGAGCACTATATCTGCCCTAGCAATAACTCTCGTCTCTGTACCTTATACTTCATTCAATCGCTGTCTATATTTCATGTTTCTTTAGGCTGAAGCTGAAAACTTTCAGAAATCTTTCACCTATTGCCATTGTTTCGCCCACCACATTATTGTATAGAAGAGCAGCGATAGAGGATTTTTGATCAATGTGACATCAAGACTGAATAATACCATACCAGTACCAATATGTGTTGGCATTTGTTCATTAAAATTGACAAGACGCCAATGAAACAACGATAGAGGGAGCAATGACCTCAAAGGTTGTTGCTGTTGTTTTGTTACAGGGTTTAAGCACACGTAGCACTTAGACCCTACTGTTTGGGCCCAATACGTTCTCCTTGTACGGCCACTTAGTTTGGAAGGGATAGGGTTATTGGTATGGGATGAGGACTGCAACTACATCTTCCATTTCAGATGTCGTACTGTCCTCTCTCTATTAGCCGCTCGATAGTCAAGGGTAATGCTGTATCCGGGATTGAACCCAAGTCGTGGACCGTGCCTTACCGAGCGGTTCAATGACATCTAAGGGGGCGGATACCAATGCGACGTGAATACAACAAACAATGAATTTATTCATATTGATCACATTAACAGTCTAACATGACACACAATGGCTGAATAATCAAAATGTTACAATATTAGGTTGAGATTTCATTGCGTATATCAGATTCCCTACGTTTAAGTAAAAACGTTTACTTTTACACGTTTTGCTTAATTACTACAAATAAAATAGATATGCAATTGCAGTTGTTACAGTTAAACATTTTTCCTTTTTTGTGTTTCATTCATTCGGCAGCATGTTTTTGATTTTCTGGTTGATGACACGAATGACCCATGACCCATGACGCTGTGTCTTCAGTGTACGGATTGATGTCGTCTGCAGGGGCGTTGGCGGCGGCGGTAACTCACACTTGCGTATGCGTGTTGCTGTGGGGCTGCTCCTGTTCGCTGCCACCCCCAATCTGATTCGCTGGCGTATAATACTGCAAATACAAAGCGAGATTTTCACGCTCATTTAGTTGTGGAACACAGGCACATGATAATTTTCAACGAGATTCTGCGAGAAATGTAATTTCTGCATTCCGGTGGAGTAACAGTAACCACCAACTGGAGGGAGGACGGCTGCACATCCGAATGGAGTGCGGACAATAATAAACCACAATAATGCTTGCTGTGAATGAATGATGGAGCCCTGGGAAATGGAATACTGCATGCGAACGTGCGCTAGAACTTGCATCCACAGCCCCAGTCAGCCACCCTGACCACGGTTAGTTAAATTTGCGAGTGCAAGCACGAGTTGCATCCGCTTATCCTGCCAAATTACAGCGGTCGCCGCTTAAATGAAATCCAACCCAACCTAACCAATTACGTGTCCGCGTCAAACCCAATTGAGTCCACATCGGAATTGTTTCGTTATCCCACGCACCTATACAATTTCATAGATCCCCAATTCCCACCCAAACCCAACCTATGGTCAGTATCCTACTGACCATGCGTCATGCGTCTTTATGGTACTGCCTGAAAGTCAACTCCATCCATAATGCATTGAGATGTCAGAGGAGCTGTGAAATATATTGTTGCGTTATCGGCTCGGGTGTAAACAGGATAAGGCCTGACCCGGTAGCAAGGAAGCTCAAGTAGATAGCAAAACA
>JAOEHK010000005.1:296205-319209 GCA_025447835.1 Labidoglobus nevermanni
TATACTTCTTCCAAAAACCTCTTATTGTTTGTTTAATAATTCTCGGCAGGTTTGGATACTGCAGCGAACAAGCAAAATGATTAAGAAATTTTAAAATAATCGCTAAACTCCATGCATCTTTATGCGAATGGCCTTGGCCAAATAAAAGAGCGTTATGGCGAAACCGCGTTAATCGGGGCAGCGTAAAGCGATGTCTTGGTGTATATATAAATATTGTACTGGATCATCGAAATACGTTGAACTAAACGTGTCTCCGATGCAAAATGCATTCTCTCAAATGATGAAGAGAAAATGCTGAAAAATAACAGGAGCATGATGAATTCATGCGCACGTTTGCGTCCAAGTCGGAGTGCAGTTGCTCAAACTATTGTTTGAACTGACAACAGGCTTTGCATTATTTATTGCTGAACATATGCCAGTGCAGACGATGCGTGGAAAAAGAAGCTGCTGCCATCCGAGCAATCTCTCAATAGCGAACATGAAGGAAACGTGAAAAACTAGCGGAATTCGTGTCGTTGACCAAACATGGATGCTTCGTATTATTTTCCGTTTTCTATTCCGTTTTCTACACGTCTCATCTCCATTGCGAACAATTCAAACAGTATGTTAACAAATATGGACTCATATCGAAGGGCAAACAATGGAAACTCACTCAACCCCAACTATATTTCAACACGTATCAGAATACGACTAACATTCTCTTTTCTTGAAAGTAGTCTCAATGATATTAGGTTTCATGCCCATCATTAATTATTTAGCAATAATACGTATTTTCACCTTTCAATTAGAATTTGAACATTGATTTAGAGAGATTTCGTGTAATATTGTTTGCGCATTGCTAGGCATTGAATGGCAATGCGATGCTGCGTATTCCGGAAGCCGATTTGACAGTGAAGCATCGATCGTCTTTAATCTATGGTAAAATCAAGCCGTATTAACGTGCGGAGCAAACTCTTGCTCCTTGCCTCCGATCGAGGATGCAGGCTGCTTTAAATGCTTCCAACCAGCTCTTCGACGCCGTCGCCGTCGTCTTCTGAATGGCATAATAAGGTGATTGATTACTTCGCCTTTCCAAACTAACAAAATTATTAAGTTGGAACTTAATTTGAACTCGTGAAGGGTTATTCTTGGAGGCAAATAAAGATCCTGCCTGCAGCTACTAGTTTCAAACTTCCTGGTGACAATGTAGTTTTGTTCCTTACTCGTGTTTCGCTAAGCTTTTTTTTACCTTGACTCTGGAAAGTACATTGAAATTTAAGGAAAGCCTTCAATAAAGATTGAAACTTGTTGTAGGAACTATTTATTTTGCTGAACGATGGCAAGTGTTTTACATTGAAATTGCAAACCATTTAAATTTTCTTTTCTTATGGTTTCCAAAATAACCAGGGTGGGCTATCTATTATCGCGCTTGGTTGCATTGTGATCGGAATGGAACTAGTTCTTGATGCGCCAACATTTCGTATAGTAAATTTTACGTTGTAATATTAAACATCGACACGCTGTGCATTAGGGGTGATATATGAGCGGCAAAGGTGTACTGGACACTGGGAGTGCATACGAACGTGGAGGAATTGCGAAATGTAATGCACACGTCGAGAACAGCGTGGCTGGCGCAACCGGAATGCCTAGAATTCCGAATCCCATTCCGCCATTTACAAGCCGACGTAATGCTCGGCCGCAAATACAAGTGCAAACAAACAGAAATAAATTCCCGAATCGTTTCACTCCGCAAAGCAAACAGAATAGAGAGTAATGTTCGTTCGCAGGTGATGCATGGGCTCCGTGAGAGCTTTTGGGGGTGGCTTTGCCCATATAATCTGCCCCAAGTCTACACTGATAACCGATAACTTTTCGCGTACTCTTTAATATCTCATGTGCGTTGAGTTAGAAATCCTGCCTGCAATATAACGCCTCTCATCTATATAACATAGAGGTATCCCACGATTGGAAATTACTGAAACCCTCCTGAAACACGACGTCCTATACCACGGCTTCTCTCTGACACGATGAGAAAACTACAAAAACTGTTAAATGTGTGCACAAGTGTGCCGCGGCACACAGGCTGCTCTAAAATTCCTTGGGGAGGGTGTAGTTGGCTGCGGGGCGTGGGGCACAGCTCTCCCTCGTCATCAAGTTCCACGCCTCAATACGTATTTCCAACGGATAATTCTTAAGCAAACAATTTGAACGCCTTAAACTCCAGTAAAAGTACATTTTAATTTGTAATACTTCCATATTGTTATTATTTAAATGAAGGAACTACGAAAACCCATTCTCTTCAACTCTCACAAAACTAGTTTTACTCATTCATGGAAGATGTGTTTTTAAAGTTGCCTTGTTTTGCAGATAGTTTACGGAAGTACGAGTAATTCCGGGATAAGAATCTACGTTGAGTGCATTTCTGAGTTGTGCGACTATGAACTTAATTTTCTTCCTTCCGAATGGATGTCATCATTTTTTCAAATCTTATCTGTTATTAATGGAAGAAGGAAACCATCAAAAATGTGAAACTATCGTGAAAATTAATGACCGAGAGTTACCAACTCCCGATAAGTTTGTGAATGTCCTTTCAAATGGATATTGTTAGACGTTGCCTTAGTTCATGTTGAAGAACTATTTAATCATTAATTTTCTGTTTGCAGTAGCATGTATTTTTATTCATATTTTTTCAAGCTTTTGTTTATATTGTAAGAAAGACCAAATATACCTCATTCCATGAAATATAATCGAAAACAAACATTCTTCTCACCATATTACTAAATCCAGGGCCGGCTCTAGGTGGAAGCAATCGATGCGTTACATCGGGATGATTCTGCGTAGGGGCGCCATAAATTGGAAGCAAAAGCATACTAAGCCATTGTGATATAACGCAGAGGTCAAGCACGGGGAATACCATACCAGTCATCTGATGGGGGTACCTCTGGTATTCCCAGAGCTTGTCCATTGTATCTTGAAATATCATAATTAACCGATTTTATCAAATTTTCTGCAATGCTGCGTTTAGGGGCGTCAATGACTGTTTTTGCATTGGGGCGCTGAAATGCTAGAGCCGGCACTGACTAAATCCATACGAAACTACTTAAAGTAACCCTCGAAAATGACTTGTAGCTACATCGATCATATAATAAATGATCGCTTTATATGAATGCGACGGTTTGGAAAATAATATTCAGCGAAGCGTGGAAAATTTCCGCTTTTTCAAATGTCAGTCTTCCACACATTCGCTATCAATCATTTCGACACTTCATTGACGAGTTCTTGAAGTGTTCAAGGACCTATTGCAAATTGGGAAAATTAATTTACAATCTATCAAAATCCTTTTTAAATGCGCGTATTTTCTTCTATTGTAATCGAAATTCTAGGGTAATAGATATGATTCGGTAAGATAGTGTTTGTTTGCGGAATGGAGGTGGATTTCTTAATGATCTTCCTTCATTTTCAAAATAATGACAAACCAAGCGGGTGAAGTGCTCTGTATACGCGCTACTTAAATAATTTTATACCACTTTTAAAATAGACAACTAGTTTCCCTGTCGTTAATGGAACGGAGGGTAATACTGGCAGGCTTCATGTTTAATCCATGTTTTATCGCAAATAGTCCAACTCGTTGGTAATATTGCAAAGGAGGCAAGGACAGTAGCAGGAAGTGAAATGAAATTGAAGCCATTCACCTCAGCCCGCAAACATCTGCGTTCTAGACAATCACGTGTCTCAATTTTACATCTCAAATTACTAGAAGCAATTGTTTCCTTTCCCTCAACGTAATGATTCAATTACATTGATGATTTTCCTATTGGAAGAAGTAATTCTAGTGTTGTCATTAAAAGCTGCACTTCTGTATCTCATTATAGGGAAACTCAGGAGACTATCTTTAGCGGCATTCATAAGAGTAGCAAGGCACTTCCCGCCAATACTGGAAGTAGCGAGATTCGTAAACGCGCTGAAAGGAAACTGAAAATTATCATGACTTACACTTCGCTATAAATGTCTGCCAGTAGCGGAATGTGCAAGGACGACGTCACCTTATTCGATGAGGTTTTGAGTAGGTTGAAACTACATCTTCCATTAGGGATGAAAGCGTAACATTAGAATTATGAGAAAACTCGAGTTTCTGCATTCAAGCACTGCAGCATAACTTTTGCATAAAATTAAAATAAAGAAATAGGCAATCTAAAGAAAGCAACAGCTCATCGGAACACTACCTAACACCTTGTAGTCCAAGAATCCGAGAGTTTCCTCTGTTCCCTTCCATTGTTGTAGAGCAGTCATTCCCGAAGTGGGCGCTACTGCGCTGCAACTATTTAATGGGCGGGGGGTGATGGACCATCTAACTCACGCATGCCCAAGGGTTTTCCCCGTGCTTATCCGTTGCCTCTACATGCCACTCTGTCCATAAATGCAACATCTGCAAATGGCGCAATGAAAAAGCCCGGGGAATTACAAAGTCTGGCGATGGCTTATGGTGGCCCCACGGGTATTCCCCGTGCTTGTCCCGCGAAGTAATATGTATTTTCAAAGTTGCCCGCGAGTTGATTTGGGTTGGCCGTCCCTGGGCTAAGCGTAAATAAATGGGCCGAGGGGCATTAAGTAATAATTTAGCAGAAAAGTGGGCGAGGTGCCAAAAAAGTTTGGAACCATTGTTTTCTTTTGATAGGCTTCCTTGAAGCGAACTATTGTCATATCTTCGCACATTTTCAGATGTGGCCGACGCATTCGACTCGCATCTTCGGGGACCGGCATTTGTGATGGAGCCGCCAACACGTCTCGAGTTCTCGAATTCGAGCGGCGGCTGGCTTGATTGTTCGGCATCTGGTAGTCCGCAGCCGTCAATAGACTGGCTGTCAGTGGATGGCACTTCCGTCGGCGACGTTTCCGGCATCCGGCGGGTGCTCCGCAACGGCACTCTGGTTCTGCTGCCGTTCGCTGCCGCTTCCTACCGCCAGGACATTCACAGCACTGTCTATCGTTGCGTGGCTACGAACAGCATCGGCAGGATCATCAGTCGCGATGTGCAAGTTCGCGCTGGTACGAATCAAAGAAATTTTCATTCATCGCTTCAGACCTTCTTTCAGTTTAAAATCATTGAAACATGAAGAAACAATCTTGACGCTTTATGTCTTTTGTCCAATGTATGAATCATTGTGTGAAATGTTTTCAATACGAATTTCAATTCAAGTTCGAATCACCTATCCCACGATTTACACGGTAGATCGATTCCACGGAAAACCATGTCAATCGAAATCGGAAAATTTTCTATGTAAATCCGTGCAAATCTAAAAATACAGCAAAATGTCCTTAATTCACTCTTTTATGACAACATACAATTAAACAGAGATAAAAAAACTTCAATGCAATGGTATATTCCATTGGCATAGGTGCATCTATCGCTGATATATATCCGTGCTTGATGGAAATCCCGATGTTCTTCTGCCTCAGGCCGTCAGGGTTTTCTCGGTATCCCTTAATAACGGTATTATCGCCATCGCGGCGGTGCCGATATTTGCTAGCTAGGCCTCGGCAAGGTAAGTACCGGGTACCTACCCGGTACGGAAACCACAAACGAATACCCGTACCCATACCTCTAATGAAAACATAGGGTACGTACCAGCTATAAAAGGTACCGGTACGGGTATATAGATAGCATGTACGTACCTTTGAGTATCCGGTACGTACCGTACCTTGCGGAGGCCTAGTGCCCTCTGAAATCACCACTATAAGGGCTTTCCTACTATTTCTTAATACGGTTGCCGCCATTTCGGCGCCTGGCACGACGAGTAGCCATGTTCCGATAGCCTTACTTACTCATTAGGAATTTCCGATCTTTCGATTAGCAACTGCGGTGGTACGTTTCTTATACGTTTCAAGTATATTTAATTAACTTGTTTAACAAAAATCGCATGAAATTGAAAATGCGTCCTAAAATTTCCGTGTAAATGGAGGAACATTTTTCTGTAAATTGGGGGAAAACCCGTGTTAAATAGAAAACGTGTGCATTAATTTAATCAAAAAGGGCGTTAAATAAAATTGAATCATGCATTGGTATTTCTAGTATTACTATGGGAAGATGGAGAGACGAATAATTTAAAAGAATTCAATCACAGAAACTCTTAAGGATTCCCTTGTAAACTCTAATAATTCTGGCTGTTATAATATTGAGAATGTCATGGACTATTAATTCTTCCATTCTATATATTATGCACACACATATTGGATTGATGTGATCCTTTATTAGATTTTCTGCATTTCCATTTGCAGTGGTGACACAGGCTTTCAAAGTCGACGTCGAAGTTCAAGGAGCTGCTCGAGGATGTACGGCGGTATTAAAATGTGCGGTGCCCGCATTTGTCAAAGATCTGGTGCGAATCATATCATGGGTTCAAGAACCTTCATTCTACATCTATCCTTCACTGCAGGGCGGTAAGTGTAACGTGAAATGTCGGCGTAATTTCATATACCATTTGGAGCTTAAATATGAAATGCTACTTTTATTTCTCAACAAATCATAGAGCAAAAATTGCCCATTGTTCCAATCGCAGAGGAAGCCAATGCTTTGTAGTAACATTAGTGGCGGACAGTTGGAATCGTTTCTTTGGCCTTTGAACGCATTTATTGGTTGCCATAATTTCATCTAAATTCTACACTCTGTGAGAAAAATATTCCACAATTTTCCTTCTGATTGTATTTTATTGTCCGGATATTCCCTGTATATCCCAAAGTACTCTGAGTAACCTGAGATTTCTTTTGAAATATAAACGTACAGCAGGAAAACCAGGTCCAAAGGCAGAGAATGCTTGTTTGGGACAGGCTCCGTTTTCAATTATGTTTACAAAGCTAGAGATCCAATAACAAGTATAAACAAGCAGTGGTCCTGGTCGATTATTTCAAAGACTATCCGCGCATTGTCCTCCAAGCACCTGGCAGCGGTTCCCCCACGAAGGGATTTTGATATAGGATGAGTGCATTCAGAGAACATTTTTATACTTCTTCTCACAAAGAGAGAAAAAGAAAGTTAGAAGAAAACCAAGAAGTTTGGTCTGTTCAATAATAAACGTCGACCTCACTCTCGTCAACTCCAATCCTGGAACCGTATTTCTGCATTACTTTGGAATTGGTACTGTAATTGAGCTGTACCTTCGGTTCGGTTGTAGAGGATACTTATAATTGTATCAATAAATGTTACTATAGTACCCCAATTCTCATGCTCTCTATCAACTTGTTTCGCATTCCCAAATTAGGCATCCAATTCAATCTCATTTTCCTTTCTCACAGCTAACCATTACCCATTATATATTTGCGCAACACGTTTCTATCAACCTGGTTTACGTGTAAACTAATATTTTGTGGTTTTGGCCACCATATTGCAGACGGAAAGTTCCACCAGCTGCCCTCTGGAGAATTGCTCATACATAACTTGGAGTTCAGCGACCAGTTTCCATCATATCGTTGCAGGACAATGCACCGACTAAGTCGACAAGTTGTGATTAGTAGTTCTGGCAATGTGAGAATCACAGGTTTGTTGTGATATATATCTTATTCATTTGCTTCTCCTTCAGAGGATTGCATGACTTCCCCAGATTCCTATTTATTCCTAATTGTCCTTAGCTAATGAAAATTCATAATTTATGGAACGTGTAAAATATGACCTGAATTTGAATTTAAACTTTCCAACAACGCATTTACGGTAACTTCAGCATCTACATTCGGAATGGTAAAACTTGCCAAGCGGAAAAATTGTATTTGAATTGGATTTGTGAGGTTCACAAAGGAAATAATGTGTCGCAAATATGTTGCCCTTATATTTATGTATGAATAATGTACTAGCTTACACCAGCGTCCGCATCTCAGCGTAGTTTAGATACATCCTGACGGGTCGCTCAATATGCAATTCTCGGATGTACAATCATGTAAAATCTGTTGAGACTTCGATGTTGCACAAATGGCACCCCAGAGAGATGGAAAAATGGTAATACTGGCTGAACGCATTCCTCCACGAACTTGTTGATACATCGTCGTCTACTTTGTTTTTCGTCCTTTACGGTTTTCCTCTTGGTTTCTGTTCTACATTAACTGCAAGCCTAACAAAGAATTGAGTGCATCATATGTCAACTTTTTGGGATCCAGGAAAGTCACTGATAAGAAAGTAGCGAAAGAGGAATGTCTATTATAAAAACTATGTAATATTATTATCCATAAACCAGATTTATACGGTTTTGAGATCGAGTCAAGCTCCAGCCTTTGAAACTCATATTCGAACAGGTATATAAATGTCTGGAAATTCCAAGCCAACGCAGAACTCGTCCAAACTAAATTCAAATATTCTATTTTCCCATAAAACTCTACGTCTTATACATTTCTCGCATATTTCTTTCTTTCATCAAACATTCTCATCCTTAAAATAAGATATATCAATCGCAATTGTTTAGCAACAGCCAGTTCAATGAAGTAATTCTTTTAGAACACCGTGGTATTGTTGCGCCAGTGGTGATAGAAAATTCCGGCACAGTAACCGTGGCTCAGGACGAAGGTGCCGCCCTCATATGCATCTCACAAGGTTGCCCAACACCGGAATACAGGTAAGTGAGACGATCGTAAACATTTTACGTGCACGAGCACCGTTGGCACAGATCAATAATTTACGGAATATAAGGCATTGGACCATTCCGATCTCGTAGCTCACAGTTTCTCAATATGAGGTGCCACGAGCATGTCACAGGGGTGCCGCAGGGTACCGCGAAACTTTTAATCAAGATGCCATAAAAGAGCAATACAGAAAAGCAGTAGTAGCTGGATAGAAAACTGTTCTGCTTGGTCTTTGTAATTTTTGAACTTTAATCGCTTGGTTTCTCGATGTATGATGATGGATGGATAATACTAATAACTTAGTTATATAACGTTTGCTTTCATTTTGAGGTGAGGCAATGCATTTTGTACTTTTGTGCCATCAAGTTGTGGCTGTGTCCCAATAATTTCATCATCATGCATTATTTGCTTTTGTACTGGGCACAATTGTTATGTTGCATTATAGAAAAACACACCCCTGAGGATGGCCATAATGGCCGAAACCGGTCTGGGATTCTAGCATATGGAATAATTTTGTACACTTTAAAATAAAGAATTTGGAGATCGATAACTTCACACTTCTGTGGTTTTCCATCTAATACTCTCTAAAAACTTCTCTGGGGAAACACCCTTATTGATGATGATGGATACTTTTTAATAGGCAATCGAAAGAGTGAAGATAACCGTTAAATTCAAATTGTCGGAAATGGGAAGCTCGAGAAATTCACTGGTATTCCCCGCGCTTGACCTTTGTGCCTTGACTTTGAGGGGTGCTGCGAGTTGTAGTTATATGGTGTGCAGTGAGTCAAATAAATTCGAGAAACACTGCCGTAACTGCATATTTTAAAGTTTCTTGTATCCATTAATGCATTTTGCTTCTCATCCCAGATGGTACTCGCACACCGGTTTGGATCAGGTACTGGTGATGACTGGTCCTAGAACCCGACAATTGGGACCAGTGCTCGCTATTGAAGCAGTTACGGTGGAGGACAGCGGATTGTACAAATGTGTTGCATCCAATGCTGGCGGAGAGGCAAACGCAGAATTGCGTTTAGTTGTGTCCACGGCTTTGCACGTGGAAATCTCCCCACCCGTGCTCAGCGTTCATATCAATGGGCGCGCAGAATTCCGGTGCTCGGTATCAGCGCAAACGGGCGGCCCTTATTTGGTCACTTGGTATAAGGATGGGCGACAGCTTCCAAGTGTAGGAAGAGACAGCAGTGAATCCTATGTGGTTGATAACGTTGGACGGGAAGATCGTGGGATGTACCAATGTATTGTTCGCCGAACTGAAGGCGATACGGCTCAAGCAGCAGCCGAGCTTCAACTTGGAGGTAATAATGATCTCTGCTCTTTCCCCATTAGTCTTCAGAGAAAAAAAACTGCGAACATTACGAAAGCGTTTTTTAACTTTAATGTGCTTAGCTTCTCGGGAGAGCACCCTAAATGGGCTCATGGCGAATTGTGTAGAAATATGCATAGGTCCCCTGGAAGCAGTAAGCTCGCGTGTTATTTCCTAACCATTATAAAGCTGCAGGATCCTTTCTAAAAGAGAGGGATGCAATCATTTTCACCTGGCTTGATGTTTCTATGCTCCATATGTTTTCAGACGCACCCCCTATGCTCATATACAGCTTTATCGAGCAGACTTTACAGCCGGGACCCGCCGTTTCACTGAAATGCAGCGCATCCGGAAACCCCACGCCGCAAATATCTTGGTCACTCGATGGTTTCCCTCTGCCCAGTCATGGAAGGTCAGTGCATTTCGCAATTCATTTCCGCTACGTAATTGCATACCAAATCTACTACCATACATTTAACTTAATTAACTTTACAATTGTATAGCTCATTGCTCCCAGAATGTGAAATTTATCCCAATGCCTGACATTGAAATTCAACAATATTAAATGCATGAGGAAAGCATATTTAGTACATAATGAATATTAACCAAATGATAATTGATGGAAGTGGCATTTAATAGTTTAAACTCCATAACGAAAAGCAAACGAATTTGCGAATGACAACTATATAGTTGTCATCTGCCTGATGAAGACACTGTGTTGTCGAAACGCGTTGCCTAGCAACTACAAAGCCTTTTAAACTCGACTTCTGCAAATTCGTTTGCTTTTCATTAACCAAATGTGTACATGATTGAAGGAAGAAGCATTTACACTGTTTAATTCCATATCAATACTAACAATTAAAACTTTGTATGTTTTGGGGAGTTAAAAAGATTTTTTTTTCTATTAGAAACTGCGACGCGTTCCGGTACACAATACCTTCATCTGGCAGATGATTATGGACCAAACAATTGTGTGTAAACTTTATATATGCAGTGTTGAAAATCTTTACAAGTTGGGGGTGAAAGTATGTTATGCTGATTGAAGCACATATTTACCAGTTGATCATTAAGTAATACATTTAATTTTGTTCTCTTATTTATCACTAATGCTTCTAGTAAATTTATTTTTAATCCCTTGTCTTAAATGTGTAAGATTTTGCAATTTATGTTGAAGTTATGTCCTTCTTCGTTTAATAAATAAACTTCAGACTTTGATTCGTGGGTGGATTTGTCTTTGCTGCTGTTAATTATTCGTTAAGTGAGTTATTAGTCTTATATGTAATTGTACAACCTAATTTATTCAATTGCCAGGCTATTTTTGTCGTTGAACTACCATTTTAAATGAGTACACCTCTCTTTTCGTTTTGTTGTTTGTGTTGGGAAATAAGTGAATTTGTGATTTTTTTTAATCTTAAAATTAAGAATGCTTTCAATTAATGTGGTCTCCATTGTCGTTTAATAAAGTTAGATCCAGAAAATTTATTGATTTGTTTGTTTCTATTTCTAGTCTGAACTTGATATTTGGATGAATTGAATTAATAAAGTTGTGGAACTGTTTTAACTGTCTTTCTGTGCCTTGAAAACAGATCAAAAAATTTTTTAACTCTCAAAAACATACAAAGTTTTAATTGTTATTATTGAAAGTTTATTTGTGTGTTTTCATTTTCTAATGGGCTTTCTTTGCTATACAAATTTGAGCAACAAAATTCAATAGTGAATTGAAGGCAAGGAAAAGTTTCTTTCTCAATTTATAAGAGGACTTCGCACCTAACATAGGGCTTGTGAAGGGAAAAGAGTCTCGAAACTTAACGGACCAAGAAAGACGCTTTCAGACGCATTGCTGACGGAATAGCACAGAGACGCAAAAACACGTTCCAGACGCGCTTCAAAAGTGATGAATAAGCAGCGCGTTGCGATACAAAAAATATCGACTCGTCGAGGACAACGTTCCTTAGGGCTTGCAGCTTTACCCTCCGCTAATGATTTCCAAAACTCAACGTGAAACTTTTCGCAAAAGTGCGCGCGTTCGTAAAATGTTTCGCAAAGTAAAATCGCCGGTCGAACAGCTTTTACCCATCCCGGGTCAATTGAATTTGACAACAAGTACGTTAAACGAGATTTAGCATCGCGTCTAGTAGTAATGATCAAAGTTTTCCAATTGAATTCTGCTTTGTGCAGATAGGACTGCTATGGTAGCAATGCTCGCATTTCCAGATTTGTTATTGGCCAATATGTGACTGTGCACGGCGATGTTATCAGCCACGTGAACATCAGTCATGTGATGGTTGAGGATGGTGGTGCCTACACCTGCACAGCCGAAAATCGGGCGGGCAGAACATCACACGCAGCACGTCTGAACATTTATGGTAAGATCTTCATTGAATGAGCTGAAATCGAGTTTCGCAACTCATATCGGAGCCATCCGGGTCCCACCAGAGGGTAATACCATGAAAGTAACATGGACGCGTTCGATCGCAGGTATGCCCTACATCCGACTGATCCCAAAGGTGACTGCCGTCGCAGGTGAAACCCTGCAGCTGAAATGTCCGGTAGCCGGTTATCCGATCGAAGAGATCCATTGGGAACGCGCCGGGCGCGAGCTGCCCGACGATCTGCGCCAAAAGGTACTGCTGGATGGTACGTTGGTCATCAATCCCGTCGAGAAGAAGGCAGACACCGGCGTCTACACTTGCTGGGCGCGCAATAAGCAGCAGCAAACGGCGCGGCGCAGCGGCGAAGTTACTGTCATAGGTATGTCCTGGGGGATGCGAGCTACTGGGCGATCGATTTCGACCACTTTGCCGCCGACTTAATAATGTGTCTGCCAACGCTAGTGTTTCAGAAGGGGCCCACGACACCTGCGATGGTTGACGATGCATGACTTAATCGTATCGATGCGTTGCTTTACAGTTCCTCCTAAACTTAGTCCCTTCTACGCCGAGGACACCCTCCACGTGGGCGATCGGGCGAGTCTGACGTGCTCGGTAACGAAAGGCGATCTGCCGCTGACGATCGCATGGCACAAGGACGGCCACAACATAAGCCCGTCCCAGATGGCGCAGATCACCCAAGTGGATCAATTTACTAGTATTCTGTTGATAGAGAGCCTCACCCAGGACCACAACGGCAATTACTCGTGCGTGGTGCGCAATCTCGCCGCCGAAGTGTCGCACACGCAGCAGTTGGTAGTCAATGGTAATCAGGCGCGCCGTGTCGCGCCTTTTAGCCTATCTTTTCTCACTCTGATGTTCGTTTTTCTCTTCTCTCTCAGTTCCTCCCATTATTGAGCCCTTTTCCTTTCAAGACGGGCTGTCAGAAGGCATGCGAACCCGTACCGTCTGCGGCGTTAGCGCCGGGGACCAGCCGTTGGTGGTCTCCTGGCTTAAGGACGGCCAACCATTGACCCCCGCGCTGGGTGCAAACGTATCGGCCCTTGACCCCTATTCTAGCCTCCTCAGCATTTCTAGCCTTGACTCGCGACACTCTGGGGATTTTACTTGCGTTGCCAGCAATCCGGCATCCGAAGTTAGGTACACCGCCAAGCTGCAGGTCAAAGGTAACAAGCCCAGCCTTGCTCTCCCCGAAAATGCCACCGCTCTCGCCTCACTCACCTCTACTACCTTGTATTAACTTAACACACCACCACCACTACCACCACCACCTTCCGTTGCTTTGGCACACGCGTCCGGACCGGACTATCCACGGTCAAGGTACTGTTTGCACCACCGCTTGAGTTTCTTCTGTCGGATGACGATGATCTATCTTGCAGCTTCAGTTCGTTTCGTTTTCTATCCGCATTCACACTCTGCATGCACCCCCTCTGTCTCTGTCTTGTGTAGTATTGGTCTTGCTCAATTTTCGTTTTCCTCTCAGTTAGATCACTGATCGAGTGATGCAACTCTATGCAATAACGAATATAATAATCCAATAACTCCACCAGCCCCTAAATGGCACATGACTAAATGAGCTCGATTAAAACGACGACCATTCGCGTAAAACGCGTTCGCTAATATCGTCAGGGGTGGCTTTTATTGCGATTATTCATCAATGTTCATCCGACCTTCACAAGTATTTGCTTCTTGCAGCAATTACCTGTAAACTAGCCACCCTCCCATGAACCGCGTAGAGCATCGTCAATGTTAACAATCCAATCACGGCACAATCACTAAATGTCTTGTAATTGTGAAGCAGGATATGAGCTGTAAATGCAGAAAGCAAAAACCATGCATAAATCTAGAAATTAAATGCGCAACATCAGCTTTCCGGGTAAAACTAAACAATTCGTTATTGTAGTGCCGCCGCGCTGGCTCGTGGAACCCATGGACGTGAATGTGGAACGCAACAAACACGTTGCACTCCATTGCCAAGCGCAGGGTGTTCCGACCCCTACTGTAACCTGGAAGAAAGCCACAGGTATCTGGGCGATCATTTCCTATGGCCAGACACTTGACACCTATTTCTCCATTATTAGGCAGCAAGTCTGGCGAATACGAAGAGGTCCGTGATCAAATGTACACAAAAGTACTGGAAAACGGTACCCTCCTACTTCAGCACGTTAAGGAGGAGCGAGAGGGGTTCTATCTATGCCAGGCAGATAATGGTATCGGAATGGGTGTCGGAAAAGTGATTCAGCTGCGCGTTAATTGTAAGTCGAGATTAGACGTTTTAACGCTCGATTATCCAGCGGCACTGCGAGCTCTCGCATCCCTTATTGCCTTTTTCGTGCTTCGCTTGCCCCAACAGCCGCGCCGTACTTCACCGCCCAGGCGCGAATGGTGTCGGTGAAGAAGGGCGACACGGCAAGTCTTCATTGCGATGTAAACGGCGATAAGCCGATTAGCGTGGTCTGGTTGCACGGCGGCAAGACTGAGCTGAGTCCATCAACGAACTACAAGGTGCATATCAAACAGGATGTAACGCCGCATGGCGTTGCCGCCGAGATGCAGATCATCAATGCGGATGCGAGCGATAGCGGCACGTACGTATGCCAAGCGAGCAATCTCTTCGGGCGGGAGCAGCAGCGCATCCAGCTTCTGGTTCAGGAGCCGCCCTTGCCGCCACAGCAGTTAGAAGCCACGATGGTAGGTAGCAGGGGTGTGACGATCAAATGGCAGCATAGGTCTGGCGATTCCAACGAGGTGTTCAAATTCACCGTCGAATTCCGGGAGATTGACAGTAAGTGTTAAGGCTGTACCCCAGTGGCCAGTGGCGCGAGGACCAGGTGCTCCTTCGGAAGGCAATTTACAGGACCTTGGCATCAAATCGAGCTGACCGACGCCCCGTTGCAATTTACGGCGCAGATCGACGACCTGAAGCCGGCGACCAAGTATGCAATTCGCATTATCGCGGAAGGACCAGCAGGGCGCAGTGCGCCCAGCGCCGAGCTGGTCGTTCGCACGGAATCCCAACGTCCTGCGGGACCACCGCTGAATCTCGCTGTCCGTCCGGTGTCGTCGATGGAGCTGCTCGTCTCGTGGACACCCCCACTCCCGGAGCTGCGCCACGGCGACATTCAGGGATACAATGTGGGTTTCCGCATTGGTAGCATGGGCTCGTACAATTTCACCTCGATTACCGGCGATGGCGAGGACGGCAGTGGAGAGCTGCTACTTGGTGGCCTCGCTAAGTATATGCGCTACACAATTGTTGCTCAGGCTTTCAATGAAATTGGTACGGGACCACTGACGGAGCCGGCGAGCGCGCAGACCATGGAGGACGGTAAGGGATTCGGCGAATGCACTTAAATCACATTTCGCCAGCGACACATTCCACATCGCAAACAATTTATTTAACGAGTTTTGCTTACTGCCGGCAAAGAAAACGCGGAAGGCAACAACAAGTTTTAAAACTTTCATCATCGGGACGATTACATTTGCTTAAGAATTTCCTTCGCTTTGTTCAGTTCCTAGTCACCCTCCAGAGGATGTTCGATGCGCTGCGTTAACTTCGCAATCGCTTCAAGTAAGCTGGCAACCACCGCCAACCGAATATTGCAATGGCCTCATACAGGGTTACAAGTTAACTTACGAACCAGTGTTGGATGACAATGTCAGAGGTTGGTTGTTATCAATGCTTGCATTCTAGACAGTAGCGTAGCGTGGGGGGTGCGTGGGTGCGGTCCGCACCGGGCGGCGAAATGTTGATAATTGGTTTGATACAGTACCCAGAGACGGAAAACCCACGGAAATATTTTTGCGGCCCACGATGTTCACCACACTTCGACAAAATAAATGTACATACATACAATCATAGGCCAGCACCCGAAAATCACATCTTTGTGCCGACCTTGTGCATTTTCTGCTGAAGGCTTTTGCGCGTCTTTCAAGCTCCCGACAAAACTCCCAATAGTGTTGTTTCCAGAACATTGGGTACTCCCGGTGCTTGACCAGGAGAAATAAAGTGGAAACTCCCTATTCGCGAGGGTTACGTTCCAAAAGAATCCCGCGAAATCTGAGTAGAATTTTGCGTAAGTTTAAATGGAATGCGCTCCAAGTTTCAAAATACCGCGAATATGGAGTGGTTATTTGTACTGGTTTAAATGCGATGCGTTACAAATTTTCGCGAATATGGAATAGTATATGTAGAAGCCGACAAATGGCAATTAATAATTACTGTGCGACTTAGATAATGGTTTAAAAACATTAATGATTTCTCCTGTTTTGATTTTTTCACAAGTTTTTTATACTCATTTACAGCATTCAATAACTTCCTTACTGTGGGTTTGCATGGGCTCTTCAGAATTGAGAACAGTTAGGGTAGGCCAGTTTCGTCCATTAAGCTATGTACATGCTTTTTTTGTTCCGTCGAGATCGTTCTATCTTCCGGTTCCCCGCGGTCCTTTCGGTCTTTTTGTGCTATCGCACCATTAATCGCCTAGCCGTCTCATGTCTTGGCAAAATTTTCCTCCGCACCGGGTGGCAGACAACCACGCTACGCCACTGATTCTAGCCGATTTGCACTCCTCGAAATGATCTTAATATGGTATATGGGGACGACATTTTATGTGGCAGGAAACGATGAAATGGAAACAAGGAAAACAACGGCTCTGACAACTATAATCACAGGATTGCGCAAGTTTACCAACTATAGTTTGCAAGTGCTGGCGTTTACGAAAGTCGGCGATGGGGTGCTGACAAGCACCACCTTCTGCCACACGGAGGAGGACGGTTAGTGTGATATCCGCAGTCATATTACTGGAGCGCAAACAATCTTAAATGTCCGCAATCTGCTCGTTTTCAGTACCGGGCCCACCGGCCGACATTAAAGCAGTCGTCAGTTCACCCCAATCGCTACTGGTGTCATGGCTGCCACCGTTAGACGCAAACGGTGTCATAACAAAGTTTACCCTATACAAACGCAGCATGGAAGGTCGACAAGAAATTGATCACACTAAGCAGACGATCTCTAGCCAACACACTAGCTACGAAGTGAAGGGCATTCAACCTCACGTCGAGTATCAGTTCTGGGTGACGGCGTCTACCCGGATAGGCGAGGGACAAAGTTCCAAAGTTGTTACCCAAGTCGCATCAAGCCGAGGCAAGTTCTTATCATCCCGCAGTTCATTCAATTGCTCCAATGCCTCATTGCGCAGTGCCGGCACGAATAATCTCATTTGGTGGCGTCGTGGTGAAACCGTGGCGAGGTTCCGTAGCCCTTTCCTGCATTTCCGTCGGCGCCCCAAAGCGGGAATGGCTTCGCGGGGAGCAATTCCTCAAGGGTGGCGCCAACCACAACATTCAGCTGCTGGACACTGGGGAACTGATTCTCTCCAATCTGCAACTTGCCGATTCCAGCAACTACACTTGCCAAGTTGACAATGGTCAAGGTTCCGACAAAGCAACCTACAGCTTGCTGGTTCAAGTACCACCTGCGGCTCCCATGCTGTTCGTCACCAGTGCAACTAGCAGCAGTGTGCTCCTCCATTGGAAACCCGGGAACAATGGAGGCGCAGCAATAAGCGGATATACTCTGAACTATAGAAAGGAGCATGGTAACTTGGACGAAGTCCACCTATCGAGGCATGCGATGACCTACGAGCTGAAAGTAATCCACTCAATTGAGCGCTGGACAAGGGAGTCATTCACGTTTCCGTGTGGCCATTTGTGCAGGGCCTGCTATGTGGGACCACATATCATCTGTACTTAGTTGCGCACAATAAGATAGGAAGCTCGCCGGCCAGCCACCCTCTACAGGCGCGCACTCAGGGTCATCCACCAGGTGTTCCTACGTCGCAAGCATTCATCTCACCCAACTCTACTTCCGTGGTTCTAAGACTGCACATATGGCCAGACAATGGTTGCCCAATTTTGTACTTTATTTTACAATATAGAAAGGCCATCGAATCCCAGTGGACGTTGGGTAATTGTACTTCAATCAATTGCCGAATGTTCGTTACTAATTGTCCTTTCTCGTGCGCTATGTGCGCTCAGTGTCTAATGCCCTCAAACCACAAAGGCGCACATCTATAACAGGATTAACGCCAGCGAGTCAGTACGTTGTGAAATTGGAAGCGCACAATATCGCCGGTTTCTCATCGGAGGAATTTGGCTTCATGACATTAACCAAGGATGGAGGTAGATTGCCCCTTGCCTAATGCTTTCCAAGCCATTTCAAGCCTCTCTCTAGTGACCCAAACATGAGAATTATTATTATCCACCCTTTCGAGGAGTAAAGGACTAAATATTTAATGTAAATCATTTTTAGAAATTCCACCGCCAGATCTCATGCAACAAGATACTGATACCATATCATTTTACTCCGATATGAAGATTTTCGTCCCAATTGTAATCGTTGCCCTCTTTATCATCCTAGCCATCGCCACAACTATTTTCTGTCTCAAACATCGTAAGTAGAGCAAACCCCCGTTGAAATTGAGGAATATGAGCGCATGAACTCCATGAATAATTCCGCAGGCCAAAATGAAGCTGCCAAAGAACAATTAGATAATCAGCACAACGCCGAAGCACAAAGGGAGAGATATTATGCCACTATACATAAAGTCACGCTGCAAGCCGGGGAGAAAATACCAGGTGTGCGGAATTTACTTGATTGATGCATCAGTAAAGTTAGAAACACGGATAACCGATAGGGCTCATCCGTTAGCTGGCGATCTGCATTCCCTTGTCACGTCCTATTAAATATGATGACTTTAATTGCAGAAACCTCTGAGGATATTTCACCATACGCCACTTTCCAACTGACTGAGCCAAGCACCCTGCCGCAAAATACGATGCTACATAGTTTCATGTATCATGAACATGCCATGACGGAGGGTTGCGCCTCGCCACCGCCAGCCTCATCAGTACAACGAAACTCGCCCTACTATAACATTGTGGGTTATCGATCAAATGAACCTTTCCCGCTGCATGATATGGTTTCTTTATTTCCATGCAATTACAGCAAAAATTCCAAAGTACCAAAGGCCATGCAAGACGACGATCCAATCGTAAAACCGATGTGGACAGCGATGAGAGCGAGTCGGACCCGGATCAGCTAACATCCAGCAGGACCGAATCCTCCAATCATTTGGACATGAAACATAAGCACAGTGAGTGGACCTCCGTTTAATTCAAAGCAAACATTTGCTCCCGAATGTCTATGGGGCATCTATTTTGGTTTTGCAACGCTTTTTTAAATAAAGAGCTGCTCTTAGGTGACCCATGCTTGGGGCTGGCCGCTGGGATAGGCAGCTGAAGGCAGTGCTATCCTCGACCGACCCACGAAATCCCGGCCTTATGCGATGTGTAAAATGTCTTTATTCTATCTTGCCGTATCACGGCAATACAAAACAATCGGAACACAAGATCAATTCAAATAAAGCCAAAACTTAAAACTTAACGCCAACCATGCGATATCAACCACAGAATATAATGCAATTGCTCAAATTGCTAAATCTATCTTTTAACGGCGATGCAACTACAACTAACTCCGATCATGCTCTCCATTTTACATCGCTAGCCCACCTGAGCTAGGCGCCGCAACTTGCGCGGGAATTTCAATACTATGGCGTCCTCTTGACTACATGCTAACCTAGCTGCTAAGCTTTAAGGGATAGTAGAGAGAGGCAGAGATTAAAAGAGTAAAAGGCCGGGAATAAGCCAAAGGAGGGGTAGTATCAAAGTAGTAGTAGCTAAACCTGAAAAATAACGGGGTCGCACTCTAGGACGCAAGGTCTAGCATAGCTGTCGGATTCCCCGGGCGGGTACCGGGAGATTTCGGAGATGGCTGGATTATCGTGACCGGTGTCAGGACAGAATCACATAAGACATAATCACATGGACAAAATCACATTGAGACAAAATCACATATTTCTACTATTTTAAAATAAAGTTTAGCAAAATGACCCATTTGCTTTAAATAAAATAGTTTCTTATGAAGACAATGACCCATTATTCAGTATTCAACTTGAAACCATAAGCAATCTGCAGCCGACTATATTCTAAGGACTACAAATTGTATCGAAGGATAATGCCAATTACGAGCTCTAAACACTTTTTCTGTGCTCTCGTCCAACTGTTCGAGCATTTCTTGAAAGAATCGTGAAGGAATTGTCCTTTCAAAACACAATATATTTACAACATACCGCTGGTCAGCGCTTCCCTGGCCGTCTTAAATATGTTAGGTTGAAACAACATATTTCAAACATTGTACAAGGCTATAATGCCAGTGACCGAATGATTTTTTTACGTACCATCAGTCACCTTTATTAATATTGCTTTTTCGTAATTGGTTACTGATAATATATTGTATTATAAGAAATATTTGAGAATGAAAACTCATTTGTAGCAGTAATTGCTGCTTTGTGTTTTGTAAATCATTTGAACTTGTGTTTTTTGCAATAAGTTTCTTTTGTTGTAATCAAGAAAGTAATATAAACTTAAAGAAAGTTCATACCCATTCGATAAATATGCAACTAAGAACGACTCTTATGTAGAGAAATTAGATACTTTTGCATAAGTTTAATTTAAAAAACCCTAATATGTGATTTTGTCTCAATGTGATTTTGGCACATGTTATTTTGTCTTTATGTGATTTTGTCCCTATGTAATAAGTGATTTTGTCTATGCGATTTCATCCTATGTGATTTTGTCATATGGGATTATGTCATGGAACCATTGTTTTGCAAAGCTTTCCTTCACTTTGTTTTTTATCCCCTGTAATATATATGGTGGAGGAGACCTAGGATGTCTTGTATGTGTATGTTGTATGTTAGTTATAGCAATATCTGGGATATCTCCTTGATAAATGTAATGTCTCAAAACAGTATATTTTTAGATTTCATATATCATGGCGCTCAATCGAGTACGTCGTCGGACATCTCACCGATGTCCGAGCAGAAATCATTGCCTCGACGAGGACGAGCTAGGTACTCGTTGCCTAAAAGAAGCGCGTATTGAAATGAAAAGCACGTCAATTCTAGGTGGCTGCAGCAACGTGGCTCACAGCGCCAATTACTGCCACACTTATCAGTTGCCGAAACGGCATTCACCGAACGCTCCCAGGACCAGAACACGCCCGAAAGGCCAGAACTTAGCGAGGCCGAATGCGACATCGACACATTAAAGAAGCTCAAATTAGGTTTAAGAAGTTCCCTCTGGTCTAGGCCCAGCAGTTCTGGTCAGGCAACTGACTACTCGATTGCAGTCTAAAATCCCAGTCTAAATTTTCACCAGATTACGATTGCGATTCATTTATGCAAAGTTGAATATTTCATTTGTGAAATGAAAATCAATATCATCTGTGTTAGCAGCAACAAAGTTAAATAGTGAATATAATTTGCTTGCATGTCGCTGGAGGAGCCATTATACACATTATCAAATTAAACCAACGCTAGGAGGATATTCCACATTTCGAATATCTAAGCCAAAGATAAGCTTCCACATTTCAACTGTTTTACAGACCCAAATTTAGCAAACATTTAAGAGACTTTTACTGAATAACTATGATAAGTAAGGCACGACGAAAATTTTACATTAAATAGTATAATACATTAAGAATTATACAAAGTCAAGAAAGCAAGGGTAACTCTAGTAATGGTATTTATTTGTTAATAGTTATTTATAATTATATTCTATTTATAAATCATATAACTATATGAAGAATCAAAATTGATGTAAAGAATTTTATAAAAATATTTACAAAACAATTTAAGAAATCAAAAGGCTTTTACTGAATCAACAACTTGGCAACTATTGGGTATTGTTTCAAATGTGATGAATTTGAAAATCAAAACCAAATTTAAGAGAATAATTAGAAATTCGTGAACGAGATTTCAAATGATTAGCGTTTTAAATGGCGAATATTGGATAAAACACATTTCAATGGTAAAATGTCGAGACGGGACATACTTCTGTATAATTCTACAAATTGGTGTATCAATTAAAACAATCAATGTAAAAAGTTGATAAACATGGTAATTCCTCAAATCAAAACACCCCTCAAGAATGCATTATACTCTTACCTAATTGTATACAATAAGTATATTATAGACTTTATTGAAATAAATTACTGTAAAAACAAATAACGAGAACCAATATGACCAATCATTTCCATCTTTAAAAAATACAAACGGCACGGCAATACCGCTCGAATGCAGTCTACTGCGCATGCGTCGTCGTTCGTTGCCAAGCAACGTTTGTTTACTGAACGAATGCGCACGGAAATGAATTTTCCATGCCATATCAAGTTGGCTGAGATAGCGGGACACGATACTGCAGTATTAACCGATTGCTAACACGTGAAAGGGTAGAAGAGACAGGCGGCTAAATGTGCTAATAGTAGTAAAACCCAAGCAACGCTGGGTACTCCACTTGTCTTCTTCTTCTTCTTCTCTTCTATTATATAAAATCTTAAGTATGTACGGACGACGGCGATTTGCGTCTAAAATACTCAACGAATTGTAATCAAATTTTACATACATGTTTCGAGTACACCGGGGAATGTGGTAGCCAAAACAGAATTTCGAAAAACCACTTGGTTGCGAAGATATGACAAAAAAACCATAAGTCCCATTGTCGCCTGAGTGAGGTCACCACGGGCGTGGCTGAACGTGCTCATCGCGTTCGGCTTGAACACACGTTCTCCATCTATTGCCGAGCCAAACG
>JAOEHK010000005.1:319309-333831 GCA_025447835.1 Labidoglobus nevermanni
AAATGGGAAAAACTTCATGGTTGGAAAGTTCTAGCGAAACAATCATCATTTTCTATTAGAAATCATGTAGACTCAGTGCCCGTTGGATTCTGCGTATGCGTTCAATATTAAAGATTCAATTTGTAGTTCGAATTATTGGATCTTTTGTGTTTTGTAAGTAGAAAGAAATGCATTATAGTAAAATTCAGGCTGGGCCCTGGATTAATAGTATATAGACCAGTGATTCTCAACCTTTTTTTGTTGCGGCACATATTTAGAGATTTCAAAATTTGGCGGCACACAATGAAAAAGATAACATGTCACATGTTACAATATGTTACAACATGTTACATGTTAAAACTATTTTTCTTTTTCAATGATATAATTTAATAATGTTAACATTATTATTGACAGATTTATTTAGTATGTTCGAATCTTGCATGGGTTAGTAAAGATAGATAAATTTATTTAGTAGGAATCTATTCTACGACAATTACATTTGCAAAATTTGGCGGCACACTTTTGAAATTTGGCGGCACACAAAAGTGCCGCGTCACAATGGTTGAGAATCACTGATATAGAGCACAGTTTCTCAAAGTGGGTGCCGCGAAACTTTGGATTTTATTACGTCTACTCACTGCGGTTCCAATCAATGTGCCATAGTTTTCAAGAATACTTATAAATCGTAATTTAAATAGCTTTTGGGGAATTTTAAGCAATTTACGGTACATAAGCGGGCAACATGAGAGTATTTGGCTGACCATAAAGACCAATAACTCATATGTGAATATTCCAGTGCTGAAAGGTTGACTCACTGTAACCCGAATTTCGAAAATAACAATGATGTGATTCGTGAGTAACAAAATGCTGATCAATGTATGGTCAGTCTTCGTCATGTTTCTACTATACCACGTCTTTCATCGTGATGGATAATTTTTTGATACGAAAACTTAAAGAATTAAGATAATCATTAACATCAAATTCCAGGAAATGCGAAGCTTGAGAAATTCGCGGGTATTCCCCGTGCTTGTCCGTTGCGCCTTGGCTTTGAGGAGTGCCGCGAATTGTAGTTTTATGGCCTTGGGGTGCCACTACTATAGATGATTTGCATAAGTAATATTCATAATCTAAGACACGACACTAGTGGTAATCTTAGAATAGTTCTAGAATAACAGTTAGTTGCATTATATGAAAATGGGGACATTGGTTTAAATGGCAATGTGACATAAAAATTGCATTAACGAATTTTCGCCAAAAAGTGAAAGCAACGAAGCGCACTTTTTACCATTTCAACAGTTTCCATTTACGTTTAATACGTTTTAAATGCCCATTCAGTGCATTGGACATCTTATCACATAAGGCGATTGTAAAGGAAGAGTGAATATACAATTCGATTGAATTTATTGGCCATACAATGCAGCGTGCCCATAAAATCGGACGCATTTTAAATCCGCCTGCCTGCGCATGCGGATGCACTAGTTGCACACTTTTTCATCAGCAATCCGGATTACATTCGCAATTTAATTGCCTTCTTCAGAGATTTATAAACTATTTTCTTTCGCCTTTCATTTCTCACAGATGCTTATCATTATTATATGTGTATCATTGCATTTTATGGGTGATATGTTGACAGGGCCGGCTCCAAGTGCAAGCAATCGATGCGTTGCATAGGGGTGCTTCAGCGTAGGGGCGCTATAGTCAGAAGTATACTAAGGCAATGCGATATGACGCAGCGATCAAGCACGGGGAATACCATTCCCGTCATCTGGTGATGGTACCTCTGGTATTCCCAGTGGTTGTCTTGAAACATCATAATGAACCGATTTTATCAAATTTTCTGTAATTCACAGTTAAAAGAATCGCATGGTCACGGAGAATCGGAGGTTAATACCGAAACTCCTAGAATCAACTCACTATCAATGCTGTGATACTCTTATTTTAATGTAATTTCTTAATTAATGAGAAGAGGCAGTGACGAGGAATTTACTAATGTTAATCTTGTTACGATTTTATTAACCTCATGATGGTGGCTACGATGGAAAAATAACTGGGTTGATCATCACTGATATAAGAATTATATTTGTATCTCTCATGATGGTCTGAGATCGGAGGACCGAAACGTTAGCGGATATTAGAATGATATGAGAACGAAATAAATCAATAAGGAGTCTGAATCGTCTTGAGATGTTATTTAATTTTCTGTAATGCTACTTTGAGGGGCACTGAAATGCTAGAGCCGGTACTGGATGTTGTAAGCTCATTTTTACAGCAAATATTACTGAAGATGTGAATGTGAAAACTTACGTTTATAGTGCAACCCTCTTAAAAAAGGAATGCATTAATAAAGAAGTGAATTATATCCAATCGTAACGAATGCAATTTTGATCACTTTACGCTCTGATCAATAAAAAAGCAATAAAAACAAAACCTACAGAACCAGAACGAAATTGAGATGAGCTGTAAGTTCGGAAAATTTGGAAGCCGCCATCGATTTCGCGACTAAATATACATTTTGATGTAGTTTTAACAGTACTTGGTTGTTTAAATCAGTATTTCCTAAACTTATTTGACTCGTGGCAGCCCAAATTCTGAAAATTAGGAAAAGAAAAATTCACAGCACCCCACAGAACCCGTCATCTAATGATGGAACCTCGAATATTCCTCGTGCTTGTCCGGTGTACCTTGGCCTAGGAATAGTTACCCCATCGAGGAAATTCTACAAACCGCGGACTGGCGAGCATGAGGAATTCCTCCTGTTCTTCCAATATTTCAATTGAATGCATTACTTGATCCTGTGTCAAGGTGTAACGGACAAACATGGAGAACAAGAGAGGTACCTTTATGGTTGTCCATGATCAAGAACAATGAAACCAAATCAAATATTTCGCCGCATCTTAGGGAGAGGATAGCCACGTCCTTAGAAATGTTTTTTTTTCTCAAAATATGTCTTTACTTGGCTGCAATGTGTGTGCTTTGAATCGAACAACAATAACCGATCGAAATAGAAGAAATTGAAGAATTACCATCGCATTTTGGCTTGGCTGTCGGCGCAATAGTCGCGCCTGAAATGAGCTAGGAGTGTCAATCGTATGCTGTCTCGTTAAAGTTGGATGCGAGGCAACAGATCCTCGAAACCATGGCAATGATATTTTTCGCTTCGATTTTTGCGGTTTTGGCACACAACCGCTGGTGCCACTTCCGCCTCCGCCACCTCCCGGCCCGGACGTATTTGACGACATCGACACTCGGAATGCAAACACCACCAGCAATCGCGCACCACGTTTACATCCGCACTCGATATCGCAACGAATCACAAGCAGCTTCAATCATCGCCCAAAAAAAAAAACACGCAACAGATTGCGATAATCAGTTCGACGGAAATGTGCGGTTTTCGCGATAGAAGTGCAATTATGATTACTGACTCTCGAATGTGCCTGCCTTCCGCGAACCCCGTTTGTAGATGTTTATATAATAATTTCTTACTCAACTTCTGCTATAAGCTATTACTGATATATTCGAATTTGTTTGAAAATAGCACCATTCACTACATTCTTTTGGGTTGCAATAGAAGTGCGCTATCGGACGATGAGTGTTTATGCGCCAGGCAATCTCTCGGCGTCTCCTAATGCAATTGACATCCGGCAATTAGCGCGCCCGGCGAGGTCCACCGGGCTGATACCGCGACCGTGGAGGTGACCGTACTGACACATTGCTTGCACCAGAACATTGCCGAGGTGGATCGCACGCCTCACTTGTAATCGGCAAATCTCTGAGATAATGCGCGATCGCATCGGAAGCGAGGCTGAAGCGCAAATGACGCGAATGCGCCTCACTCGCTCGCGGTTTTCAAAAAGAGAAATTTCACGCGAAGCGTCATTGCGAGGTGCCGACTTCGGTTGCAGAAAGCCGCCCGACTTGTGAGCATTCTCGTATGGTGCTCGGGTTCGATCCCGGCAACAAACTGATGGCTCCTGCAGGCCCGGGAAACGAAGGCGCCGGTCCGGAATCGCGGGACGTGCTACCGCTGATCCTGCTGCCGCCACCGACCGCCGCCTATACCATACCCCATAAATTTATCATGCGGCCGATTAGCAGCAAGGCAAATTATCAGCACCCACAGTGCTTATTTGCGACCGCAATTTGATTGCTCATTTAAACAAACGAATGCCATTCTTGTCGCTATATTTCATAGTGTAGTAAGTCGAGTAAGTTTTTGTCATCAACATTAACTAATTAAGTTTAGTTTTGTTTGTTTGTTGGTTTGTTGTTGTTAGTTACACACCCCCGGGAGGGTAAAGACGCGGTGGATCATTCCGATTGGTCACTTGGTTGGTTTGTTGGAGGACGTGTGACACACGCAGCACTTATACGGCCTCTTAGTTTTTGGAAGGGAAGATAGTATTGGGTTATTTGAGGGTTTATGGGTTATTCGATCCCTCTGCCAGGGATCGAACTCAAGTCACCACCAAACTTGTGGGCCATCCGTATCCGTCTGTGTTACCACTCGGCTACCGAGCGGTTAATCAGTTACTTTCTTCTTGCAATTGCCAACACCGATATTTTTAGGGTCTCCTTATACCTGTTCTACCCATCTTTCATGAAACGTTCAAGTGTGTCATTCTTTGCACGTGTCCCAGACACCTTGCTCTCTGCCTTTTGATTTTTGCAGTTATTGTCTCTTCCATTGCTAGTTCTGCGTTATATCTTCGGCTACATTCTCCCCCTATCACGTTTGCTGGTCGCAATATTATCCTCAGTATCCTCCTTTCTAGAATGTTCAGGTCCTATTCCTGCTTTTTTTCATTACAAGTGTTTCGGATTCGTAGAGCTGTTGCCATCCACACAAAGAGCTGAGGAGCCCATCAATTACCACCTGAGTAAGTTGGGACTTGTGGACTAGCCCAATTGCAGAGCATGCGGAGAGGGGCTAGAAACGGGCCAGTATATCCTACGGCAGCGGTCGGCAACCTATGGCACGCGTGCCACAGAGTGGCACGCGAAAGAATCCTGGGTGGCACGCCAACGCAAGATAAATTTCTTATATTTTTGGTGAAATTTGCAAGTTGAATATGATTTTAAAAAAAATCTCAATTTTAACCACTACTAAGCCAGCGTAGCGACGACACCCCAACCTTATTAGATGGGTGCCGTCGCACTTTATTGCAGCGACGCACCATTGAAGCCTATTTATGGGTGGCACGCGCTGGGGTTGCGATTTGGTTGAATGTAAAATGTGGCAAGCATGTAGGTTTCGGTTGCCGGCCGCTCTCCTATGGCACAGTTTCTCAAAGTAGCTGCCGCGAAACTTTTGATTTTATTACATCTATTCACTGCGGTACCAATCAATGTGCCATAAAGGAGCAATGCAGAAAAGCGATAGTTTTCAAGAAAACCTAATAAAACGTAATTTAAATAGCTTTTGGGAAATTCTAAGCAATTCTCGGTACATATTTGGTATTTCGCTGCCCATAAAGAGCACTAACTCATTTCTAGATTTCCTAGTACAGAAAGGTCGACTGACTCTAAGTAAAGATGGAGATTGTCTTTAAATCATTTAAGAAGACTGGGATATGAAACTTGATGGACGAGACTGAAGACGATATGATGTATGAAGAAAGCGATGAAGAGTCTATTGTTGATGAACGTGTTGATGCTTTCACTGGCTGTAAATTATCTGATCTTGATACTAATGATGAGGAATTTAATGGAGAATATAATTTGTAAATTGTTTCTTATTTTTGAAATTTTGGTACCAAAAGTTGTCTGCGTCCGTAAAATACGGTACTATTATATCGTACGCTTTCAATCTTACTTTTCTCATATTGCTTATTCCCGATTTAATACAGCAAAAAAATATGAATGTTCTCATTATTTTTCATGTTTCTTTGTTGTTTCAAACGTGCAAATTAACACGAATACGCTTCGCAATTGACTATTTTGCCAAGTCTAAGTATGAAAAATGAATTCCATTGTTAAGCGCCTGAATAATAGTATACCGGACGGGTAAGGTGTACATCTAAACAAGAGCAGAAAGAGATGAAAACGCACCTTATCTGAGTCAGTCGTGTTGCCCGATCCGAATGAAGTGAGCGAGTTCCGATCGAGATTCTCCACGCTTTCATCTAACGAGGTGCACTCCTCCATGTCACTAAAACAAGGTGAACATTTGTTATTGCCGCTCGGATGCATGCGTTTCGAACACCTACCGACTGGACCGCTGGCTGTGCGTCTTCATCTTTGCAGGACTCTTGGGCAGAGAGAGTGGCAGCGCGCCACTGAAGTAAGTCTCCTGGATGACTTCGCGTAGCTTCTTCACCCATAATTGCTTCGTGTCCAACGAGGAGGCGCGCAACACGATGCGGTAATCTGAGATGGGTGCCCTCCCAGTCCACACGGCAAACTTGCATTCATCTCCTTCCATATGCTCAGTTACGCCAAGTTCGGAAGTCTGCGTTATGAAAATAGCGAGTTAAGATAGCAAGAGACACGAATGCCATTCTATGTACCATTAGTTTGTTCTTGTAGATGTACTTCACTTTACCACTAGAATCCTTCACTTCTTTGGCAAAGAGCAAATATAGTTCAAAGAGGAAAATATGGCGATCGCGACCTTTGCGGATGATTTGCTTGGGGTCCCACACGCTGAAGGCGTCTTGCAAGATGACTTCGCCCAACTTGTCCACGGACACATCGCAGCCCTCCACCAGCGAAAGATGCATCGCATCGTTGGCTTTCTTTGGTACATTAAGCATAACTTCCAATCCATCCTTGATCTCCCCTTGTCCTTCCTGACAGCAAGACTGGAGATCTTTCAACAGCAACTGATACTTGGTGATGCGCTGCACAGGCTTTATCAGGTAGGCAGCGATGGGATGCTCGACTTTATGCTTCTTCTGCAGCTCTTCGAAATACGTGCCGCCATGTTGGACAAGTAGGCTATTCGACTCGGGCTTGTTTTTGCAGTAATTCACGTACATGTCGAACTTTTGCGCCCAGGTGACGAAACAATGGCCCACATCTTCCGGCATCGTTTCGTATTTCTCTAATTCCGTCAAGAAAATGTTGTTGTGGAAATGATAGATGTCCTCCATATTGCCAAAAATAATATCCTCTTTGCCTACGATTGGCGACGGCAAATTGGCCATGGTGTTCTGCATTTCAATCAAGAACGATTTGATGCAAGTGTCCAGATCCTTGACGTAGGTCCTTTCGGTTTGCAACAGTTCCGCCATGATAAACTCCTTCCTTCGGGCAGACCTGCGCTTCTCTTCATTGAGCTCCTTGAGATCTTTCACCGTTGCTTCTTTGACTTTCGACTCCAGACTCGAATCCGAATTGCGATCGATGGCAAGCTCCTTCTTTTCGCATTCCTCCGCTTGAATGCCAAGCGTATCTTCGAGCTGCTGGTGGTAGCGTTCCATGCGAGAGCTAAAGTCCTTATATCTGTTGTCAACGGCAGCAACCCATTGCTTAATCGAATTTGCATGGGCATGTCCTTTCTCCACCAAACTGTCCGCCAGTTGTATGAGCAACTTGACCCGCTCCCTCGTCTCCTTCGCAGTGACCTTGAACTCATTGTGTTCCTTGAGCAGGCTCTCCGTTTCCTCCACATTCTTGCCCAGATTTGTGGCATGCGTGGTCAGATAGCATTCGCCGGTGTCATGAATCCATTCAATCGCTTGTTTTGCGGATCGCTCGAAGAGGACAAACTGTTGACATTGATCGAGTCGCTTCTTCCGCTGCGTCCAATGTTCCAATACTTTATTCTCCTGGCTCAGAAGCTTCTCCAGAATGGCCTTCACTCGACTCTCCTGGTTACCCGTTCCGCTCGGATAGTTGTAGAACTGCAAGCTACGGGTGGTGTACTTGAGGAACGTTTCGGCCGTTCGTCGAGCCAATGTGCAAGCTTTGAGGAACGCTTCCTTTTGCTCTTGGTGTTTATTGATCAACTGCGAAATTGACGTCGCTTTATCAACTTGCGTTCCACTCGCACACCAATCTTCGTCTCTCCTATATTCCTTCTCCAGGCTATCTAACACCGTGCAGACTTGCTCCGCTGTCTTATAGAAGTTTAAACTTGCCGTTACTAATTTGTGGCGTTCTTCGGCACAGGTCACAAGCTGCTGCCAGCGCTTGGTGACTTCTTCGGAAATGTCTTTGATGCTTTTCGGATCGTAGTGGTTCGCATTCACAAGGGTGTCAGCGCGATACTTCACCTGAACGGCCGACGTGTGCGTTTTCTCAATGGCGACTTGAAACTGTTCGTGCTCCTTCTTCAGTTGCTCTGCGTCGGCCAGCGAATTAGGAACTGTAAAACTCGCCATTAACATCGATTCCCCGTTACGGATCCAACTGATGACTTGATTGGCGTCATTCTGGAACTGCCCCAGTTGAATGCATTGTTCAAGCTTGACGCGTTTCAACTCGGCCAATTCCTCCAAATCCATTTCGCGCTCGTGCAGAAATTCCAGAAGCACCTGCACCCTTGTTTGAGCGTTGTATTGCGCATCAGCCATTACACAAATGCCGGATGTCTCGAACACCTGGACCAGTTCTTGTCCCTGCTGGAGAACTTGGAACGTGGTGTTCTGCATTTGACTCACAGATTCGTTATGTAGGCGCAGGTATTGTTCGGCTTTGGCAATGTCGCGCGTTAATTCCGAATGCTGCAACTCCTCCGACCACATCTCCAACTGCGAGGAGACTTCCAATGCGTCGCGTTCGAACAGCCGCAGGCGGAGACACAGATCCAAGCGCAGCTTCCGCGCCGCCCAAAGCTCCTCCAGATCACTGCGCTGCTTTGATAACCGATCCAAAGCCGCTTCAACGGCTGAAACTGATCCAGTCGAATCCATATCGCCAATGGTTCTGCGGCAAACACATGTTCCTCATTACAATCGAGCTGATAGCTTATGAATGCCTTCACTGTTTCAAATCTGAATCTGATTTTCCACATTGTAAAGATCGAACAAAGACGCGTTGTTCGTCGGAATGCGAAACAAACCTTAGTTCCTGTAACAAAGCCTCTCCTTGAGCTATAGTCGAAGCGCATGCATCTAAGCTCTGATCACGATGCTGGGCGGTCTGATCGAGGTGGTGTTGGGTGGCCTCTAAACCTTCGGCGACGCTTTCGTCTGCCTGCAGGTCTTGCCGAAGCTCGTCCACCCAAGTCGACAGCTCCTTTTCGTGCGTGTAGAAGAGCACAGCGAGGTCGAGGCGTCGACGACGCTGCTCAACACGCGCTGCAAATGAGGTAACGTGCGCCTCCAGTTCTTGCGCCACCGAATAGATCTCATCCGGAACACATTCGCCGGTATGCGCCAATTCATCGGCAGCCGCCAGCAGCTTGTCTGCGTTGGTATAGGTGTTCTGAAATCGATGCTTCCATCAAAACTCATGGAAAAGGCATGGAAATTGCATTCTAGTTGTTCGATGCTTCCAGTTTGCGCCTGGCTCTCCCTTCAGAGTAAATAAACGCATTAAGTGCTCCATTCAGCCTCGGGGGACATCCGACAATACAAGAGGGGTGATGGTCTCGAGATAATAGACTTTAGGGCTGCACGATGTGCAAAAATTAACAAAGTGCAGCATGAGACCGCAGCTGGAAGCGCGCGAATCGACTTGGGGAAGGTCAGTTGTTCTTCCACGCATATTTTACTTGCTTAGGGATGGTTACTCATCTTCATTGTGGTCCATTTTCTCTCCCCTTATTCAATTCGATTATTCAATTAAATACAGCAATTCTTGTGATGTATTTTGGTTGCCAGCTGGGGCAATAGGGGAAGTAAGCGGTGCTCTGGAGTCATTCAAAGCCTGATTAAAGCTACGCAAATAAAACGAGCAAACCGATGTTTAGCTTCAAATGTTACAATTGCGGAAAGATCGGCCATAATCGTACCGAATGTAGAAACCTCAAGTTGATGAAGCTAAGCTAACGAACGCATCCATGTTGGGTAAGAAAACGCTAAAACGTAGAATTTGGTATTTGGACAGTGGAACGGCTAGACCAGGGACAGCCAACTCAAGGCCCACGTTGAACGTCTGTGTGGTCCGCAGACAGGACAGAAACAGGGAATACCCGATGTTCATGTAGTGGGCAAGGACCACCAGTGTGTTCTCCATGCTTATTCGCCACCATGAATAGCCTGGCCTTTCCATTAAGACAGTGATTCCCAAAGTGGTCGATATCGACATCCAGGGGACGATTTTGATTGCAGGGGGTCTACGACAACGTAACAAGGAATTGGGGGTCTACGAGATGTGAATAGGGGTCTACATAAGAGTAAAGCCAATGGGTTCATGGGTGGAACGTGCCAAATACTGTACTTGTATACAGTGCTGGCGGAGAATCACGGAGAATACCCGGGGTCCCGTCACTGGTGGATGGTTATTCCCCGGGCTTGTCCACCAGCACTGTCTACGCATCGAATAAGACATTAAGGCAGTGTTTCTTAAACTTTTCCATGGCGACCCCATTTAGGATCCACGATTGCTTCGCGACCCCATTTAATATCCACAATTCTTCGCGACCCCAGGTGTTAAATATTAAAATTTGAAGTACTAATTTGTGATGCTATTGTTAGTATTATTATTAATGATCATAAACTAGAATTTATTATAAAACAAACCTTTACAATCTTACATAAATACAGATATATTCATCGCATTCGAGAAACCTTCGCGACCCCAAAATTTGGCACCGCGACCCCAAATGGGGTCGCGATCCACAGTTAAGAAACGCATTAAGGGGTCTATGAAACCCAACAATATCGGTAAGGGTTCTACGGGCCAAAAAAATTTGGGGAACCCTGTATTAAGAGAACATCTACAATGAACAACTTCGGGGAATTCTAGAGTCCGGCGGTGACCGACACACGGGTGTTCCTCGTACTTGCCTCGTGGAGTATTAATATTTTCAAAGCGTCCCATGAGTTCATTTGGGTTGGCCGTCTCAACCACTACATTCAAAAATTGAAGGCGACTTGTAGTGGAACAGTAATGGTGTCAGTAGAATCGACTCCGCGAACTTGCGGCCGATCTCGCTAAGATTGTAGCGAGGCTGAGTACATGGTGTGAGGCTTAGAAGAGGTTCGGTAAAGGTAAAGGGTGCTACGAATAAAATTACGCCGTCCAGCTGGCGTTGGAGGAGGCGCCAGAGGAAGCGACTATCATGGCCTCTTACACCTGGGCAACTCCTTCCCCTCCATTCCGCACGACCATCTTGAGCGGAGCCCGATATAACGAACCCCGATTTAACGAATAACCCCGATATAACGTTTGAAAGTGCTAGTCTCTTGAAAAAATCTCGATATTACGAATAAAACTAATGCATTTTGGAACTATTTTGGGCCAATGACATTCGATAAACTTCTTCCAATTCGTAATTTTTCATGGAATTGAAGTAGCTTAAGATATTTTAAATGTACCGCTTATGATCACTCTTCATGCCTTGCGCCTTTTTGAGAATGTAATAGCTTACGAATTTATTTATTATTACTCTACATGAAACGGCGAATTTGGATGGAAGACGAGGAAATTTCAATTATTTAACCGAATCGAGCCATCGAAAATTTTAACTGTGTCCGTAATTTACTAATTTTATGGTCCAGACTAAAATAGACTAATTCTTTCAAAAAAATGTAATGTATGTCGTGTTTATGGTCATCTCTGAATTGTATACAAGTTCTTTTTTCATCATCACGACCCCGATTTAACGAATAACCCCGATTTAACGAATTTTCCACGTCGGTCCCTTGAAATTCGTTATATCGAGGTTTTACTGTACTTTCTTTCTAATTATTAATGTGATTCTTCTTTTTTTCAAACATATGTGACCGCTGTCTATACTTTCTGTAAGTTTCTACAAACCTCCTCAGCACTTTCATGTCATTTGCATGGGTAATAAATTACAAACGTTAGTAAAGCGGCTTATTTCAGTGAGTGATTCTTAATTCAATACTACGCCACCCAATGAGTATTCATTTAGAAAAGTGATTGATATACTTGATAGCATAACAAAACTAACGGCTCCACGTACTGCAAATGACAGTAATGCGAATCAAAGCACGCAATTTATGCAGTTTGTTTGCTGCAATGAGGTTCTGCAAACGTGCACTGCACATGCTGCATTACGCTGTAATTATCAACAAATGCAAGTGTTCGAATTGGTTGGATGCTCGTTAAGATTTTGCATTATTGTTCAAGTCGTTTGTATTGCGTTGCATTGCGTCTTGCAGTGCTGTGTCGTAAAGTGCGCCACACATTGTACCGTTACTTCCGCTGTAAACCTAGATTTCTCATTTTCATTCATCGTTGAATGTGCTACAATTAATATTTGCGTGTTGCTCAAGACAACCGACCGTTTACGTCACATTCCTTATTTCATTCAATTCAATTTAGTATGAAGTGAATCAGTCATGTATCTCTGATACATCATAAATATTCAAACAATCACAACGCGTAAATATGCAGGAACAATAACAAACACAAAACTATTGTTGTATTGTATTGTTTTGATTGCTGCAATCATGACTTATGTGTTGTTAACTACAAAAAAACTAGTGTTAGTTTAGCAAATATTTACTAAAACACAAAATATATGTAATCTTGTCTATGTATATTAATTATTTATTGTCATTTAAATTCGTATCCAATTTCCATGTGTGGAGAGCTGGATCAGGAGAACTGATACGGGAGGTAACACAAGGGAGGTCAAGGAGCAACTGGTTACAAGAAATCGAACAAGACCTGAGAAGAATTGGAGTATGTACATCACTAGAAAGCTAAGGCAATGGACAGACTAGAGTCGAGTAATATATGTAACCCCTATAAGTATTTTATTTGGCCAACTAAACAATTAATGGAGAACGTACAATCTTGTAGTTCTTCCTATCTGGAGAAGTCAATGATTGATATCAAGAAATGATTAAATCTAGTAACTATTTAGTCTAGGATAATTTCTTAACCTGAAGAAGCCAAAGAAAGATGTCGTTACTCCACACCAGGTTGCGAGTGACCACTATGCACATATAATAATGTTATGACAGTTGGTATTCATTTGTTAGGTCCGGTGTACTTTATAAAGTGACCTGTGGACACAGGTGACTTTGCATATATATGTTCATACCTTTGTACATATAGTTGAAATTATCAATCTGGTTCCGTTGTATTTCCGTTTAATTGAAAACTGGAGCACCCTGGGGCTTTGGCTCGTGATAACTTCCTTGAATTTGAATGTGTGCTATGTTGTTTAAGATATTAATGATGCTGGATCGCTCGCGCATTAAATAAACTTCTTGCAACGCGAACCACACCGGAGGTCGCGTGAGACCTGACTAACACAATGAGTCCATCGTCAAACGCACTTTTGTTCCACGTTAAAGACGAGCGTGGGGAGCAGCAGTCTTCAGCACTCACGCAGAGTCAATTCCTTCAAGAAAGCATTGCAATTGAAGCGTTTGCGCTTCAACAAGTTGAGAATTTGATAGGAAAGCTATTCTACTTTAGAAATTGCATAATTATCACCGTTATCTATTACTGCCAGCATATTTATATAGTAAACGGTTCGTTAAAGCAGAATTGAAGCATCTACAATTTTCGCCTGATAAGATTGCATTGTATCCCATTATTTGTTTACAATTTCATTTAAAGTGCAGCATTAAGCTTCTAACAAATCTATGTGATTTCCACTGGATTGGGCATGGAAAGTAAATGTCCCTTCATTCCGTTTTTTATGCGAAGATATTTGTACAATGTCCTACCTGCCAATACGGCTATGTTTGTTCGTTTATTTCGTTCGCTCCGAATGCGTACCGTAACTTATCCTATCGCATTGATTTTCGTCTTAGAAAGGATAAAGTGAAACTAGTCACCCTATGGAGCTGCCGATAGAGGCAACCCTTGATATGAGTTCCTGGCTTGTTGCGCGCCTTGATGCGGAGATAAATCCACGCGTATACATCATTCGGCAAACAGGGATTTAAAAGCTATCACAAGAGTGAAGCCGACAGCTTTAGCCACTACTTTCCTTCCCTTGCTTGCAACCAGGAGTATTGTTTTCCAAGTTGAAAAATGTATCCGATAATATTTCGAATACCAACCATAGAATTGGTCAAATCATTTACATAGAAGCATTGAATTACACATAGACATGAATCTCATTGCCAGCACCAACGAATATGAATATCTAGGAGTAACTCTTCAACTTACACTGGCTCTTACCAAACATATATTAAACAAGAGCACAAAAATCGCTAAAGGTATAGGCAGCATGAAGAGCCTGCAAAGGATAAAACTGAAAACAGCCCTAAAAATCTTGGACATAACGATTTGGCCAGCAGCCATCTACGGAATCCACTCTCTTAATTTTGTCTTAAAACGTAACCACCAATAAGAAGTCAGTAGCGCAGCGTGGGGGACGCGGTGGGTGTGGGCTGCATCGAACGGCAAAATGTTGATAATCGGTATTGATGTGTATTGTAGCTAAGGTTGGCAACCAGAAAACCATTAGCAAAGACGTTGACAAGTGTACGCACACGTCCAAG
>JAOEHK010000006.1:0-21426 GCA_025447835.1 Labidoglobus nevermanni
ACCAAATATGTCCGTTTTCCTCGGTATATCCGGGTTCTCGTTATATCAGGGCTCGCTATAACCGAGTTAGACTGTACCTAATTTTAGCTAGATTATTCTTAATTCTTATACTTCCGCAATTCGCAATTTAGCGGCGAATTCTCATATTTTAAATTGGAGGACAAGCGCTCCAACTACAAAGGAACGTATTTAATTCGAGAAAGCGAGTGCGTCTACAATTTGTACTTTGTGGACGTTTCAATGGGCGAAAAGTGAGTTGGTACAATAATCTTCAACAAATTTCAACACTATGGGAAATTGCAGTAAAAAACCCATGACGTATCGTTTGGAAAGGACGCAGAACGATGAGTTCATCTTTCAAGATGATCCGCATAAGTACGCATCGTTAGCCGAGCTCAAATTGGCCTACACGGACCCGGATGGAGCAATCTACCTTCGAGAGTGTTTACCTCCAATGGAAAATGGCAAGTTTCAAGTTGCACACCCAGATTTCTTGCTTCTAATAAGAAATGTTGTGATAGACAACTCTCCGCTGCTGTTGTGTAAAAGCAACACGATTGGCGATGACTTGGAGTCTGCAAGTGAGGAGAATCTCACTGTAAGCAACCCGAGTTTCATCAACAACTGCGATTTGCGGATATTCACAGGTAGGCTGCTCTTGATGCTTGTTTGTTGCTTAGCAATCAATTGTTCCTCTTCCCCGTTTCTTGTCGATTCATGCGCTGTCGTTGAAATGTTCAAATATCTTTCGCTCTCGCTGATTGCAATCGCTCTTCGCGCTGCCCACTCGGACCTACCGGGCAATCATACAAACTTTCATCGGTGTAAGCTGACGCATATGGGCATTAACTACATGGGCGACATCCACTCAACGGCAGGTAACGTGCTCTGTCAAGCATGGGCAGCGAAGAACCCTGTCCATGTCGTGCATGCGAGCTATACGGACGACACGTTCCCTGAACGTTCTAAGGAACGCGCCAAGAATTACTGCCGCAACCCGAGCCGCGACCCGAAGGGACCATGGTGCTATACCATGGATTCGATGCTCAGCGACGATAACTGCGGAGTTCCACTATGCAGTTTGGACGTGTGCAGGATCACAGGACCTGGCATGGAGTATGGCGGTATGCACAGTCATGCTGCAATCGATATGAAGTGCCTGAAATGGACAAAGAACCGGAAGAAAGTGCGACTACGCGGAAACCTCACGAGGATTGATAAATACCCCAAGGACAAGTTCCCGGATGATAGTTTGGAGGAGTCTGCAAAGGTTTGCCGCAACCCAGACGGAGATCTCGCCGGTCCTTGGTGTTTCGTCCAAGTTCCGGACTCGTCCGAAGTTATGAAGCAGTACTGCGATATACCGTTCTGCGATGATCAGGATTGCATGGTGTTTACGCGCAACGAATCGCTCTACAGCCATTATATCGCATTCCCTGCCAAAGAGACCAATTTCACGTTTGGGATTAAGTTGTGGTAGGTGCCGTCATCCCGTTCCGCTAGTTGCCTTAAGCCTTCCCATTTCCTGCTTTTCTAGGGATCCAGATTCGTATATGGATGCCAAGGTCCACTTAGTTTTGTCCTACCTTCCGCTACCCTTAACTGGCAAACAGGTCGAACAAGCCGGGATTGGGATAGAGATTATGCTCTCAAACCTAAAATCAGCGCTTACCTTCGGCAACAGAGACGATCCAGAGTATGAAACTACATACGGTATACTCAAGTCAACCGCGTATTCTATGTTCGTTCTCCACTGGGACAAAGGATTCGTATCTTTATCTCGTTTCGGCGAGAGCAAGCCCATTTTCCTCCAAGAAATCAAAACAAAGGGAACGTTGCTACTTGGCCGGAAGGATAACGACCTGTTCCGTTACTATGCGCCGAGTGGCCAAAACGTCATGTGGTCCTTTCCCTTCTGTGACGACGACAACGAGTGCGACGTGCATACAACATCAAGAAAGGCGTTCCATTACTTTTGGCCCCTGCGGCAGACTGACGTCGGACACGATCTTCAATTCTACGTTAGGGCTTTTCATAGCGCATGCCTGCTGCTGACGCCGAGCCCAGTTTTGGATTTCCCCAACGTGAAGATCTGCATCGGCCATTCGGACGAGTACTCGCGGATCACCACTTGTCCTTACCCGAACGGGCCCACGACCGCGCTCGTGGAGAAGACGTTTGCAGACATCATCACCTACTGGCGGTTCAGCCAGTTCACAATCAACGTGTTCGCTGACACGCTGAGCTTCTATTGGGTGAAGGATGTGGGCTCCTTCATGATAATGCAGGCCAAGCACGAGGCAATTAAGGCCTTGCGTTGGTTCTCGCCGAGTTCCGACAATACGATGGCACATTGGACGTTCAATTGCAAGCCGCCGCGCTTCGCCGAAGCGCATCCGGCTTTCCTGCCCGAATGTGCGTTGGACCGGAAGGAAAGCAGTTACATTGGCAGGCAGCAAGTGACCCACGATGGAACACCTTGTCTGCCATGGTCCGCGGATTGGATCCCCGAGAGCGTGAAAACAAAGGTGAAGAATTTGCTAGAGATTGAGAACTACTGCCGGGACCCTCTGGGGGAGCACAATGGCACCTATTGCTACGTGTTTAACGACAAGGGTGTTGCCGAGAAGCGGCACTGCGGGATTCGCAAGTGCAAGTCGGCGGAATGCAGAATGGCAGGAACGGGCAACGATTACATTGGGAAAACCAACACCACGCGATCGAATAGAACATGCCAGTTTTGGACGTCCGAGACGGCGCCCAACAAGAAGGAGGGCAGACATTTGAGGAGCAGGTTCTTCACGCGGGAACTGGATAACCCGGAGATTGACCTGCCGCATGCCGGTCCCGTCATTAGGAACATGTCGGCTGCGGTGAAAGCCTTCGTCAATGAAACAGCGGAGGATGGCCTTCGCATGAATAAGCTGCAGGTACATCAAGTCCCTCTGGAGCTGCTCAACGAAACCCTCTATGCTGATATGGCGGCGGAGCGCGCGGAGAACTTTTGTCGCAACCCTTCGCGAAGCATTGCGGGATCCTGGTGCTACACCCTTGACCAGTCAGTCCCAGTAGATGCCTGCCATGTCCCCGACTGCGACCGCAACGAGGAATCCGTAATCATCCTCTTGGGAAACCATGTCGGGCGAAATGTGTACATCCTGCCGCAATGGCGGGAGAAGGGCATCCATGGCGGCATCCATTTTGGGTTGAAACAATGGAACCCGGATTACTTCGAAGGCATTAAGTTTGAATTGAAATCAAGGCAGCAGAAGAGTCTGCTAGAATTACAGATTGGTGCAGACCGAAATGAAAAGTTGAAGTTATTGCAGCAAGGCAAAGTCCTAGTGGAGAAAACAATGCCAAACCTAATTCCTTCGGGGAAGTGGGCCTCATTTTGGTTGCAAATGAGACAGGGCGAATTGCAGCTGGGCTACGAGGGAATACCTGATACAGTATTGGAATGGATCGCTCAGGACCCGAGCGTAGAGGAGATTCCGGTGTTTGTTGACTTTCGGACCATTGGGGACAAACCTATAGGGGTGTTCAGCACTGCAGATGAATGCCACACCGAGATGACGACAACGAAACATTTCAACAAGTATATGCCGATCAATATTTGGACCATGGACGATGCAATCACATTTTCCAACTTAACTTTATATGTACGAGGTTCCGGTACGCTTAGAATCCAGCTGGCAGCGGTTCCTGGTACCTCTGCTAGCTACATCATTGAGATATCTAGGACGCAGATATCGCTGTGGCAGGAGAAAGTGCTCAATTCAAAGGTTTATGCGGAGGATCTTTTCGCTAACGACTCCTGGAGCCTCATCCTGGTGACGTTCTCGGAGATGATGCTGAACGTAACACTTGACGATGATGATGGTGAGAATGGCTTTGTCTATGAAAGTAAAGTCCCATTGCTGTTCTACTACTTCTCCGTGGCGGTCGGAGCGGCATCCGAATGGGTCGCCTGGGTGGCAAACTGCGACCCATTGGACATTGATGGTCCGCCCAAGGACGGCGGATGGTCGCCGTGGTCCTCGTGGGTCTGCACAGTCACGTGCGGCGGAGGTGTCGGCTACCGCACGCGCCAGTGCAACCATCCTCGCCCGAATATCTTTGGGCAGCTCTGCTCTGGCGAACCCACTAGCACTGGCAAGTGCAATGAGTTTGAATGCGGCGACCTGAGTCCCGAGACGTTCGACCTCATTCGAGCACGACTCAAGAAGAAGGCCACTAGCATCGTTGTCGACGAAGGACAAGCGATCACAATCGCCAACGACCAGGAAGTGCTTTCTAGCATCACCAATGAGTCGCCAGAAGCGAGCTACGAATGGATGCTCAACGGGTTCTTCATCAAAGCGGTGGACGGGCACATTGAGTTCATTGGGGACGATATCATATTGAAGAATGCGTCCAAAGGGGATGCCGGTGTTTACACATGCATTCTGAGCAGAATGAATGGGGAGCGGGTCGTTTTTCGGGTGGTCGCCTTAGCTGTTAGGCCTGAGCGAGACAGTATCATTACCAGAGCGACGCTGCCCATGGATTTGCAGTGCAGGTCCTTATCACTGGGCTACGTCTATACGGACTTGTGGCAGACTTGGACCCTAGATAATTCGGTCTACATTGACTATGGCGTCACGACTCTGGCGGCGGTCACCACTGAGCATTTCGACAAGACCAATCGCTCGATGACGGGAGTATGGAGATGCATTGTGGAGCAGAAGGATTTGAAATTGAAGTGGGTCACCAACATTGAGAAAGTGCGCATCAAGCGGCCGCCCAACATGTACACGCATCTGAAGGAGGATCCGATTACTCGGCCCATTTTTGGCAAGATCGACAACGACGCCGTAATTGTCCTAATTATTGTCTTGTTTGTGGTGTTGGTGTTTGGGAGCGTTGCGTTATTTGTCTGCGCGTATTTGAAATGGGGAACCATTTCGACGAGAAGCGATGAACGCCGGAAACGAAAGATTCAGCGTAACCGTCGTTATTAGATAAATCCATTTTTTGTCGGCAGCAAGTCGAAATGAGAGCGCGTCCAAGATTACCTTCGTCTACAAAGGTAAGTGGAAGTATTCAAAGAGGAAGATGGTGGACATTTCGCTGAAGGTGGTCAAGAACGGCTACCGGGAGAAGTACATGTCCGAGGTGTTCAACTTGGTTGGCAAATGGGCGTTTCTGCAATCGAACGCAATTGTTAAGCTGTACGGCATCACGCTGCAAAGCGAACTCTCCCTGGTCATGGAGTATTTGAGTCTAGGCTGCTTAACTCACTATCTGCAGGTGCATAAAGGGAAGCTGAAGGACGTTGATCTCTTAGAGGCTTGCTCCAACTTGGCGTCCGCTCTCTGGTATCTTGTAAGTGTCTCCGAAACTATTTGAAATTGTCATATTTCGATTACGAATGGATTGCAGGCAGAGAAAGATATAATTCACGCAAATATTCGCTGTAAAAAACTTCTTGTCTCAGTACACAACAGTAATTGCTTTAAAGTGAAATTATCTCATCCGGGAATTAGTTCCTCGTATGGTATAAAAGAGTAAGTTGCTTCCCAAATGGAGTTTCATTTTCAACTGTTGATGGTCTTTAAGTATTCATTGGATTCCTGTTGAGTTCATGAAAAACGATGACCTCAATGTTGCGAGGCACTCGCCCACGACTGATATTTGGGCATTCGCCACTACCGTTTACGAAATCTACAGTTTCGGTGCTACAATTCCCCATGACATCGAAGATTACGAGAAAATTAAAGTTAGTGTCGAGAAAATGGTCGCAGATGAAAAATTATCCGCTGGTTTACTACTTTCAGCAATATTACAAAAGCGGTGAGCGTCTGCCGGAACCAACAGTGTGCCCAGACGAAATGTATCAGATTCTGCTACAATGTTGGAGCGCGAGCGCGATAGCGCGTCCACAAGCGCAGATAATTCTTCGAGACATCAATCAAATATTGTACACGCGATACAATTCCCGGCGCCAGCATGTTTACACGGATGCTACGTATCCCAGCAAGGATAGCGGAAGCTTAGACTACAACGTTTCGATAACGACAGATACAACGAGCATTACTGGCAGTGATGCGCTGAGCGTCACTTCCTCCACGTGGAGTCTGGCCTCGGCGAATGCGTCCTTATTGCTACCTCCGGAGCTAGACCACACCGACATGATCTTCAGCAAGTTCCACCCGAATGCTCCCATGCATTCGAGCAAGTGCGAGCCAAAGATCCGCGAAATCTTCGAGCTAGACGGCGATCGGCAAGTCGAGTTGTTAGACGAAGTTGGCAAGGGCTGCTTTGGAAAAGTCTATCGCGGAATGCTTCATTCGAATGGCAGCCGCCAATGGGTGGCTGTGAAGAAGCTCACGTCGCAACGCGAGTTTGGCGACTACGCCGACTTTGAGCGCGAGATCTGCATCATGGAGACGCTGAAGCATCGAAATGTTGTGGAAATCGTCGGCAATTTTACGATGAAGCATCCGATGGAGGACACGACCTTGGGCATTGTGATGGAATATGTCGCAGGCGGATCACTGGAGAACTGTCTCCTCCACAACACGATCATCCTGACACCGCGGTTGCTGCTCAAGTTCGCGTCAGACATCGCCGAGGGGATGGATTACCTTGGGAAAAAGCAGGTCGTGCACCGCGACTTGGCGGCCAGGAATATTCTCGTTGTGGATGAGCAGCATGTGAAAATCAGCGATTTCGGCTTGGCCCAGTTTCTCAATGAGAACAACTACTATATTGCGCGCACCGAGCGGCAGCTACCTCTCCGATGGTAAGATGAATAGCAAAAGTATCGCATTTTATCAGAGTTTGCCCATTCTCGCCAAAGGTATGCGCTGGAAAGCATTTGTTCCGGAAAATTCTCAACCAAATCGGATGTATGGTCCTACGGCGTGACCCTCATCGAAATGTTCAATCCGGGAAGGCAGCCACTGCTGCCCAATGAGAAGGAAGACGCTCCTCCAAAGCGCGAAGAGATTATCACTGCGTTACAAAGTGGTTTAAGGTGAGTTTCGTTAAATTATGCAAATTCCCCAAACTTGTGCGTTGGCAAGTTTATTTCATGGAAAAACACACATTTGCAGACTTGCCCGACCAGAAGCTTGCCCACAGCTACTCTACAATGAACTTATTTACCCTTGTTGGTTCCCTGACCCCCAAAAGCGGCTCAGTTTTTACGAAATGCGGGACAAAATCAAGCAATTGTCGTCTCGCTATTAATAATGTCTCATTTAGGCTAATCTGAACGAATGAAGAAGACAAGAAAATGCTTTAATTGTTTACTGGCATTGTTTGATAATCTAGGCGCTCTAGGACATAAATAGCTGTAATCTAATGATTGAAGAGGTAAGATAAATGCGCTACTGTTCGCCGCCGCCCTGCTTCTTCATCCCATCTTTCTGTTTCTTACTCTTCTTGGAATTTGCCTCCAGATCGATGGGGGCAGGCTTCACAAACGGAATAATCTCGTGCAAATCCTCCGGCAAGAATTCGCGCAGCGCGTCGGGCACTTTAACGCCATCGTCAGTTTGGTGCACCTCGAGGATGGCGCAAATAACGCGCGTCGTGGCGCACATCGTCGCGTTCAACATGTGCACGTAGTTGGTGGCCTCGTTCATCTTCTTGGTTTGGCCATAGCGCACCAGTAGGCGGCGCGCCTGATAGTCCAGGCAATTGCTGCAGGACACGAGCTCGCGGAACGCCTGCGAGGCCGGGAACCACGCTTCGAGATCCAGCTTCTTCGAGGCGGCGTGGTTCAGTGCGCCCGACACGATGTTGACGATCCTGTATGGGATTTCCAGTTGCTTGTACAACTCCTCGGCGTTGCTGATCATCTCATCCATCATCTCCCAGGACTTGTTGTCGAATGGCGAGGTCAAGCAGAACTGCTCCACTTTCTCGAATTGGTGCACGCGGAAGATGCCCCGGGTGTCCCGTCCATGGGAGCCCACTTCCTGCCGGAAGCAGGTGGAAATGCCGGCGTAGCGCAAAGGTAGGCTTGCTTCTGGAAGCCATTCATCCCGGTGGAAGGCTGCAATCGGCTGCTCGGAAGTGGCAATGAGGTACTTCTCTTCCACTTCTTTGTCCTCGGACTTCTCGCTCCCTTTGCCAATGACCTTGTAGAGTTCCTCGTCGAATTGAGATAGCTGTGCGACTTCCTGCATAATCTCCTTTCGCATGAAGAATGGAGTGTACAGCGGCTTGTACGCCTTCTTGTGCAAGGTCCTCAGGGCCAGTTGGATGATTGCGAATTCGAGGAACACTGCCGGTCCAGTGAGGTAGTAGCCGCGTCCGCCAGACACGACTGACCCTCGCTCACCATCCATTCCTGAAGGTGAGCCACCTTCTTGATTAGATGAACAAATCTAATAGAAATTAACACTTGCCATCAATCATGTGTATCAGATCAACATGCGAGTACTTCTTCTTCATCGTGCAATCGCCGAACGTGCGCTCCACTTTATTTTCATCCTCATCGTTGCTTATGGGCACTGACTCATGGAGATGGTTGCCGACTTCGCGAAGTGCTTCTCTGCGTAGCTTTTCCGCTTGGAGGAGTTCATCGCCGTTTTTCACAATGGCTTCATCAATGAAAGCACGAACCTACAGGGAAACAGATAGATGTGGTAGCAACTCTCAGGTAATCTTACTTTTTTTATTTGATTGACTGAAAGTTGCTTTAGAGCGTCTCCAGTTATCATGTGCATTTGATCCAAAACATCCCGAGGCACAGCTTCATTCTCACTGCCCTGCGGTTCTTTCTTTTTCATCTTTTCCCCAATCTCTTTGCTGCACACATTCTTAAGTTTATTCCATTGATCCGCCTGGTGCCGCAACTGCCTCCAAAGTGCGTCCTTTTCGACCACAATGTTCACCAACCCAACGTCTTTGAAACGTTTCGTTTGGTTTTTGCGAACTTTGTCCGGATTGCCACCTTTATCCGCCCGGAATAAATCGAGATCAAGCACCATATTTAGCTGATTTCCTATTTACAACTAGGCGAATAAAGTGCTGATGTAAATCCACGTGGAAAATGACGAAACTTGCGACAGAAGAGTCACGTGGCGTTAGCAGATGGGTAAACTTGTGCTATATTAGAAAAGCCATAAATCATCTGAATAGAACATCCCAAAGTGATAACGCAGTTCATATCCTTTACTTATTTACCGATTTTCAATTCTATTTATTTATTCTTTGAAACGATTTTAAAAAGTCGCAGGGAATCAGCTGATTCTGATTAATATCAATTCTTTTCCTCATTTCTTGAAAGGATTTGATATATTCTTTGTTTAGTAAGTGCATCAGTAATTTGGGAGTTCATATTCAATTAGAAATAGTCTTAAATGTTAATTAGCAATTGCTGCTTGATCATTATTCTCGATGCTAGTGAGTCACGTGGCGTTTACCGATGGAAAAGTTGTGCTATATTAGAAAAGGCATAAATGATCTGAATAGAACATCCCAAAGTGATAACGCAGTTGATATCCTCTACTTATTTGCCGATTTTTATTTCTATTTATTTATTCTTTAAAACAATTTTAAAAAGTCGCAGGGAATCAGGTGATTCTGACTAATATCAATTCTTTTCCTGATTTCTTGAAAGGATTTGATATATTTTATTTAGTAAGTGTATCAGTAATTTGGGAGTTCATATTCAATTAGAAATAGTCTTAAATGTTAATTAGCAATTGCTGCTTGATCATTATTCTCGATGCTAGTGAGTCACGTGGCGTTTACCGATGGAAAAGTTGTGCTATATTAGAAAAGGCATAAATGATCTGAATAGAACATCCCAAAGTGATAACGCAGTTGATATCCTCTACTTATTTGCCGATTTTTATTTCTATTTATTTATTCTTTAAAACAATTTTAAAAAGTCGCAGGGAATCAGGTGATTCTGACTAATATCAATTCTTTTCCTGATTTCTTGAAAGGATTTGATATATTCCTTGTTTAGTAAGTGAATCAGTAATTTGGGACTTCATGTTTAATTAGAAATAGTCTTTAATGTTAATTAGCAATTGTTTGATCATTTGTCTCGATGCTAATAGGTGGCAGCACGAGCGCTGATTCCGCAGGAAGTTGCGGGGTATTCTGGGAGGTTCTGTGTAGTAGATCGTCTGGCGAACCGACCTTCATGTCATACCTGTCAAGAAGATGTTCGTAGAATTAGTCCCTATGTAGTTGGTGGCGAATTGTGTAATAGAGAGGGCTGGGACAGTGATCGCCAGCGAGATGTTTACGGGCACAGTGAATGTGAGGCTGTGCGAGGCGTCGGGCCTCCGGCTCACCGACTTCCAAAAGCGCTGGACGTTTGGCAAGCCCGATGAGCAGCTGATCGACCCGTACGTAACGATAGACGTGGATGACTTGCATGTGGCCGAGACGCAGGCCAAGCCGAAGACATTCGATCCGATATGGAACGAGGAGTTCGAGCACCACGTCGAGAACGCCAAGGCGCTCACACTCACGGTGTTCCACAAGACCACAATCCCCCCGGATCAATTCGTCGCCAATTGCTCGATACCCTTCGAGGACCTGCTGGCCAAGGAGAAGAACGACCATGACTTCTGGGTCAATCTGGAGCCCACCGGTCGCTTGCATCTTCGCGTTGACCTCAAAACTGCTGGTTGGTATTGCTGGCCACATGCCCTTTGTCTTCATTGCCCGTATCCATGCATTAATTAGGAATCAATGCTCATTCTCATCAATCTTCTAGCGGATTTCCATGGCGCCAAACCTCGAGAGTTTAAGGAGCGACAAGGTTTCAATCGGCGTCGCGGTGCAATGAGACGCCGTGTCCACCAGGTGAACGGACACAAGTTTATGGCGACGTTTCTCCGCCAGCCGACGTTTTGTTCGCACTGCAAGGAATTCATCTGGTACGTAGAACTCGTGACTCTGAGGGCAGGAGTCACCCTAACCGCCGTTTTGTTCCAGGGGTCTGGGCAAACAAGGCTATCAATGTCAAGGTAACAATTGATTCAATTCGTCCACCTTCCCTCTTATCAACTCTTGCTGTACATAACAGTGCACTCTTTGGCACTCTTCTTTTGCGATCCACTCGATGGTGTACAGATCTTCTGCATGTTGCAAGAAGGGCAATTTTACGGCTTCACGAGTTCCTCTTTCGGCTCTCCAGTTAGTTTGTACAAAAGAAGAACGTCAAGGATGAACGTTTCCCTTTTCCTCGCTTTTCTGATTCTTAATGTGCGACATTTGACTTGAGGAAATTTAATTCGATTTTCATTTGCAGCGTTATTCTCACACCGAGCATGGCTGTCTCGTATGCTTTTTAATTTACGTTTATTTGTAAGTTAATGCCTTATTTATTTATTTTATCATTAATTGTACACGTTACATGGCGGCGCAGTGGAGCATTTATTGATTTGACTAAGGAATCTGATACTATCTTGGTTAGTTTTCCAAGAAATCAAGTGGTAAAGAATTCCTTAAGAAATTCTTGAAAACGTTGCGGTTTCCGAACGATTTCTAACTGACGTCATATATTTCCAGTTTGTATCTGTGTGGTTCACAAGCGATGTCATCTTCAGGTGGTTACCAAATGCCCGGGGATGAAAGATGAAGTAATTTGTACATTCTAGCAATATCGGGCAGTAATGACATGTTTGCAATCGTTTTAGAAAAGCATTCATATTCCCGGATTCAATGTGAACGTGCCGCATCGCTTCGTTGTGCACAACTATAAGCGATTCACGTTCTGCGATCATTGCGGATCGCTGCTGTACGGCTTAATCCGTCAGGGTCTTCAGTGCACTCAGTGCAGCCTCAACGTGCACAAACGTTGCCAGAAGAATGTCGCCAACAATTGCGGGACAAATACCAAAGACCTGGCTGCGCTGCTCGATTCCATCGGCTTCGCGCCGGACAAGCAAACGCCCGTCAAGCCGAAATATGTGCCTGCCGGTAACGGCAGCTCCTCAAAGGCCGTCGAAGATGAAAGCGCTAAAGAAGCGGGCGACGCAAATGTTCCGGAGAGCAAACTGGCCGACGATAGGCAGAGCAATGACGAAGGCAGCAAGATCAGTCTGCGGAATTTCAATTTCATCAAGGTGCTCGGCAAGGGCAGCTTCGGCAAGGTGATGCTGGCTGAGAACAAGGACAGCGAGGAGCTGTTCGCCGTCAAGGTGCTCAAGAAGGACGTGATCATCCAGGACGACGACGTCGACTGCACTATGACGGAGAAGCGCATCTTGGCGTTGGCAGCCAAGCATCCGTTTCTCACTGCGATCAGCGCGTGCTTCCAGACGCCCGATCGGCTCTTCTTCGTCATGGAGTACGTGAACGGCGGCGATCTCATGTTCCAGATTCAGCGCGCACGCAAATTCGACGAGCCTCGTGCGCGCTTCTATGCCGCCGAGGTCACGCTCGCGCTGCAGTTCCTGCACAAGCACGGCGTTGTCTATCGCGACCTCAAGTTGGATAACATCTTGCTGGACTCCGAGGGCCACTGCAAGCTGGCCGACTTCGGCATGTGCAAGGAGGGCATCTTAGAGGGCGTTACCACGACGACGTTCTGCGGCACACCCGATTACATTGCGCCCGAGATCCTGCAGGAGCTCGAATACGGCGCATCAGTCGACTGGTGGGCGCTCGGCGTGCTCATGTACGAGATGATGGCCGGACAGCCGCCGTTTGAGGCCGACAACGAAGACGATCTGTTCGAGTCGATTCTGCACGACGACGTCCTGTACCCGGTGTGGCTGAGCAGGGACGCTGTAAGCATACTCAAGGGCTTCATGACGAAGAATCCCAGCAGGCGTCTGGGATGCGTGAGTGCGCAGGGCACGGAGCAAGCTATCCGAGTACATCCGTTCTTCAAGGATATTAACTGGAACGCGCTCGAGCAGCGCAAGGTGAAGCCCCCATTTAAACCGAAAATTGTAAGTCGACTGCCAATTGCATGCCACTTGCCATTTCAACGTCTTCATTTGCAGAGGAATCAAAAGGACGCGTTAAACTTTGACACGGAATTCACCCGCGAGGAGCCCGTGCTCACTCCAGTCGCCGCCGAAGTGTTACGTTCAATAAACCAAGAGGAATTCGCTGGCTTCTCGTTCATAAATCGTGACTACAATCCTGCGCGCTTCTCCGAATAACCGCGAGCAATGTCCTAAGCTTGCACAGAGGGCACGAGATCACATGTACGTAGTTAAGGCATGCTACATTACCAAAGATTTCCGAATTGCAATCGAAATGATGTCGAAATTCATTACAGATAATGCAGTGTGCCATTGTTTCAGAAACCCGGTTGCATTTAGATGCAGTAGATGCTGCTAGTGTTATGCTGATATTATTTCGAAGTGTCGAAAGGGGAAGAGGCAAATGTAATGCCTACAAAAGCGCAATGTTTCCGGTTAGTTTGCCCGCTCTCTGCCGCCTCATGCCATGAACGCCGAGAAAGCACCGAAACATGCTAAGTATTACCATTACCAAAAAGAGAATAGTCATAGAAGCAAACAAGACGTAAAACTGTAAGTACTGCACATGCAGAAGAGATATTAGTAAACAAATCCAAACACAGTAAAACCTGCGTGCGTGGGTGAATGGGTAAATGAGTAATTTGTGCATACAATGAGCGAATGCGTTACGATAGGACATTGCAGAGGAGGCAAAACAAACGTATATCTAGTCGATGTTACATTAATATGAGATAGGAACAATTGAAGTCACAAGGTGCGTAAAATCAATTGCAATCGTTGATTTACAAACAAGTTTTACTTTATGCTGGAAATCCTTTACTTTCGTCGCTACAATTTCACAAGCATTTACTATCGAATATGCATTTGTTCATATTGAAACAGTTGTTTTGTTGCATAGGGCGAAGTAAAGTAAAACTTGATCAATGCGATTATCAGCGCACTGCAAAGTAACGAGGTACATTTCAAAGAAATGTATATACTGTTATCTATTAAAACAATGTTATAGATATTTATTAATGTGTTAGGATAGACAAAACGTGTCACTATGATATATGTACGTGTAGCATATGCACGCACTTTCGTCGACGCTTGCCCCGTGTTGTGCCAAAGCATAAAGATGATGATACAACTTAAAAGAATCTCTCACACGCCGGAATCTCGCATTATTGTTACAAGTCGGTGAGATGACGCGAAAACAGCCCCCCCAGAAAACCAAAGTGGAATATGACCTCTTAGCAATCAAGTCATCGTAAAACAATTGATTGTACAACTGTTATTATTGTTTATATCATCATGTTTGCACTAGCAGTGCACCATGTGTTAATGTAAGTGGTGTAACATTGCCCTATTTATGGTGACTATTGTTTCATGTCAAACGGAATGTTTTTTTGTTTAAGTTTGCAAAACCGAGTGTGATTGTACGCGATAAAACGTAGAAACGAGTAAAACTTCACAGGAAATGGCTATTGGACTTTATCAACACTCTTATTTCGAATATCCAATCATTTATGCTGCGGTAACGAATACAAATTGGATTTTTCCCGGGAGAACTACATGTAAGCATACAAATTCCCTCGAACAGGAATAAAAAAGACAAATCATTGGTTATATTTTGCCATGAAATTTTTTAGATTGAGAATATTCAAAATAGGGATAAAATTAATTATGTTTATAATCTTTATTAATACCACCATGTTTTAGGTGGAACACCATCATCTTTCACACCGATTCTCTCGAGAATGTCCATTTCGAAGGTTTTTAAAGCGGGTTCGAACGTAATCGCACCAACAACATCGGCCTTCGTGTCCTTATCCTGCTCTTTGTAAGTCTTCTTTGATTTATAGTCGATAGTTTCTTGCATCGAAGCTGGCATAGGGATAATGCGTCCAGTGCGCGTCGAAACGCGAACTTTCTCGCCGTCCTCCGTGAATCGCCACTCGATTTTGGTCTTTTTCAAATCGGATGGATCTACAAGGGCGACCTCATTGGTCACCAACAGGGGTTGCTCTTCCTGCATGTAAACGCCAGCAAAGTCCTTGTCTTCTGCCATGGATTTGAGGTGCGTATTGAGGCCTTCGACAATGACCCAGTTTCGCTCTTGGATGATTTCTTTGACGAAACCTTGCTTGCCCTTATCCTTGCCCGCCAGCACCTCCACACGATCGCCTCTGAAGAAGCTCCATTCCCTGATGGGCTCCACGAAAATCTTGGCGTGGAGTTTGCCCGGCTGATTCTCCTGCCTGAAATGGAACGTCCAAGGACGATGCAGACCAAAGCGGAATTTCTTTCGCTTGACTTCAGCCCCGGGGCGGTATTGCGGTCCTTTGGGATTGCGCCAGTAGACCTGGTTCATCGCACGTTCAATGTACCGATCTGGTAAGTTCGCATATTGTTTTGACCATTTCCCGACCCCGTTAAGGAGGATGTTTGTGAAACGCATCTGGAAACAAAGTTTGTAGGGCTCCTGCGATGGCTAGCAATGAATTAATACGTACGATTATAGGACCTAGATGAATATGATTTGAGGTTAACTTATCCTGTAAGGATAATCTGTAGTCCTTGTGATTATGTCACGCCTTAGTTATGCGATTTGCCCCTAGATAACGCCTGCGTTCTATTATCCTTGAATTTTCAACTATTTCATGGGATTAGGACGATAAAATATTTGCTAGTAAACGTATTATCATAGTTGATTGATTTTTCAACCAGGATCATGATTTTCTATTGGAAATGAAGAAAACCATTGTGCAATTCCATAGTTAATTCGATGCATTATGCATTCAGGTTTGCATTCGCAAGGCAATTAAGGAAATAGACAGGCATTGACATAATTAGGAACAATTATTCGTGTTCTGCTATGAGCTTGCATTTATTTCGGGAAAACAGGATACATTTCGAGATGTCTATTATCCTGGCTAATCGTTAGTCATGCTAGCTGCAATAAAGTTGGAGCCGCAGTACACTAAATCTAGTATCGGATGCACATGGAAAAGAGTTATGAATATCTTGGAAATGATTTACTTCCACATGCAGTTGAGTTATTGACCCATAATAATGCGAACCTCGGAAAAGGTATTTCAGGGAACTTAGTAACTCAGGAATGCGTCAATGGAAAGCGATAAAACGCCTTTCACCTCGTTTCTTACACTTAGAATAGGCCCGGGAACAGAATGCGAGTAAATTGGAAACTAATTAACGTCTTCATTAATCACTCCCAACTTTAGAACGGAAAAGTTTCGTGTTCCGTAAGTCAACACCACACGGCAAATGCTAAATGCGAATGTGAGCAATTCCAACGAAGATTTATGCGTTAATTGTTTATTAGCACTTGAAAGTTTGCCAGCAATCGGCGACAATGCGGTAAATTAGTTCAATTATCATTTCTATCTTGCCAATTGGCTTTGTTCATTTTTTAATCGAATTTAATTAAGTCGAGGTGTAACTAATCTCATAACTAATTTCAGAGAATGGAAGAAACTGAAATTACATCGATGGCGTGATAATACGTAGAAACGAGTAAAACTTCACATGAAATGGCTATTGGACTTTATCAACACTCTTATTTCGAATCTCCAATCATTTATGCTGCGGTAAGAACTACTCTACTACTCTATACTCTACTACTCTATATTACAATTACTAACGTAAGTACAATCACATTTGTGAAGGAATCGAACAGGAATAAAAAAAAGTCAAATCATCGGTTAATACTGAGCCATGAAATTTTTTAGATTGAGAATATTCAAAGTAGAGATAAAATTCATTATTTATTAATTATGTTTATAACCTTTATTAATACCACCCTGTTTTAGGTGGAACACCATCATCTTTCACATCATCATCATCATGAATGGAAGAAACTGAAATCACATCGATGGCGTGATAATTTCATGTGATTGCGAATGTCGAATTGATGCATTGCTTATGACAGGTGAGTGCAGCGCTAATGATTTATCATGATTAGTTTAGCGTGCACTAATGAGCACCGATTCCAATCTCATTTCGATTCATAAACTGCGCACCTAAGCTAATACAGCCTCTCAATGATCTGCAAAGAGGCAGAATAACCGTTTCCTTGTTTCACTCCGCCAGGCAAGCAGACTCTTTGCTTCGAATTAAGAGAAAATAAGGCAACGGGTGGAAAGTTTCATTCCGAAAATGGAATGTCAATGGGATTCCATCGCAATTTCATTTTTATTTGAAATGCAACTTAATTGCGCTTTAAGTCTGACTTATCTACGAATTGCGCATTTTTCCAACTCGTGTAATGAGAATCGCGATTCGCGTGCGACCGCAATTCGCATCGCATGCGGTTTATTTGTTTGCCGCTGTAATACGGCATCTTTTAATTAGATTCGTAAATTAACGCGACTGTCAGCAGCGTGTGTCATGCTCGCTGACGCGTTTGCCATGCAAAGCCACGTCCAGTGGCAGATTGAGATTAGTTGACTTGCTGCATTCATTCGAATTGCCTATTTGAAGCAAGACGAAACGATGGCCAGATAAGCGCGCATTATCAGACGCGCAAGTTTGCAACGAAGTGAAAAACGCTTCCGATAAACTTGTCGTTGTCTTATTGCGCAACAACAAGTCGTAAACGACCTTGCTGCAGGCCGCAATTTGCAGCTAATTGCAGTTTGCCTTCCTTGTTTTTCAGCAGACGCTGCGCGCATTTTGAGATGAAGAACGAGATTGCGCGAGGAATCGCCGCGGACGTGACTGGACAGCATCAGCAGCAGATGCTTCTCGGCGCGCAACAGGACTGTCAGCAGCAATGCAATTTCCCGGTGTATCTCGCTCGTCCGCAATACCGCCGCATCGGATCTCATAAAGAATTTAGGTAAACTTACTTTATTTCACCGCCAATTTAGTTCATTTCAATGAAACAGATAGCGTTCCAGGTCGCAGCGAGTCAAACAGGAAAGTAAGTGCTTCAATTCTGTAGCTCATTTATGGTTCATTTGGTAGGTAATGAAATTGAGGTTTAATTGCAAGGACGTAAATATGCTACTTCCGCAAGGCGAACAAAAGGACGCAGAGTGAAGTGGAATGCGCGCAGCATAGGAAAAATATAATTCAATTACAGACAGATGCGCGACGCCCCAGATCCGTCTGACTCGATTAATGGCAATATACGTAGAATGCACTTTGAATGCGAGCCATGTGCGTGACTGTCACGTTGGGTTACGTCGTGAGAAAATGCGCTCTGCCGCTTAAAATGCGAAAAAGAGCACGCCAGCAACAACGTGACGAGTCGCACAATAATCATGCAAATTGGCATGCGGAGGATCGCAGGCGCAAGTCGGGGCAATGCGTGTGTGCCGAGTAAATTGCGTTTGCCTAATTGCGGCGCATGCTTATCAATTGCGCTTATCTGCCGTAGGCATTGATGCGCGTTATCGTACGCAGTTCGCCAAGTATCCTCAACGCAATGCTTTCTCTTCCCAGACGGCAGCCGCGGACGGCCAAGCGCTTGATGCGTCGCCTGATCAGGAAGAACGGCAGCTCGAACGTGCACGCATCGCAGACGCAGTCGATGTGGGAGCGCTACATCCGCGACCTGGGGCACACCATCGTGGACAGCGGCTGGCGGTGGACGCTCATCGCGCTCTCCACCTCGTTCGTGCTCAGCTGGTCGGCGTTCGCGCTCGCCTGGATGCTGATCGCGCACGTCAACGGCGACGTGGACGCGGCGAGCCCGGCCAGCCGGCCCTGCCTCGAGGGCATCGCCTCCTTCGCCGGCTACCTGATGTTCAGCGTCGAGACGCAGCAGACGATCGGCTACGGCTCGCGCTACATCACCGAGCACTGCCCCGAGGCCACCTTCCTCATGTGCTTGCAGATCATCCTCGGGTGCGCCATTTGCGGCGCCATGGTGAGCATCGTCAACACGAAGATGGTGCGCCCGCTGCAGATGTCCGCGCGCAACTTGTTCAGCAAGCGAGCGGTGGTGAGGGCGGTGAGCGGAGGGCGCGTGGCGCAAGCTGGCACGCATGCACCCGTTTCAGATCTGCCTGCGCGACGGCACCCTCTGCCTGATCTTCCGCGTGCGCGACCTGCACGCGCGCTACGCGATCGGCACGGCGGTCAACGCCTACCTGGTGCAGAGCCGGCCCGAGGAGCCCTTCCTCAAGTCGCTGATGCTGGAGCCGTGCGGCCTGTTCCTCTGGCCGCTCGACGTCGTCCATCGGGTCACGCCGACCAGTCCCTTCTACGACCTCTCCGCCAAGGAGCTCATCACGAAGCGGTAATGCAGGCGGACGCTGATTGCGCTTGCCTAATTGACCCGCACCGCCAGGTTCGAGATCATCGCCACCATGCAGGGCACGTCGGCGTCCACGGGACAATGCTCCAAGACGCGCACCTCGTATCTCAGCACGGAAATCCTCTGGGGATGCACTTTCAAATCGTGCATTTCCTATGACAATGAACACGGCTCGTACGTGGTGAACAATAGCGAGTTTAACAGCACGCAGGAAGTCCTCACTCCGCTCTGCAGCGCGCAGCGCCTGGACGAGGTCCTTCAGGACATCGCCGACTGGAGGGATGCGGATGTTGCGTTTAATTACGACCGCGAGACGCGCATTTCCAATCAGCCGCCTTGCGACGACGACGACGCGAGCGACTACGACAATGTAGACAAAGAGCATGCAATCGCCTGCGGGTTCGATGTCGAAGAGATGATCACGTCCTTGCACCATGCGGTTGATCTTCAATCAACAAATGGGTAGCAAGGTAAGATGTCAAACAATTCGGAAACAAATCGTATTTCGAGAAATGTGCCTACTTGAATTGTAAATGCCAATGGCTTAGTTACCCAAACAAAATTTGATGCAACCTTTTGTAGCTTTCCAAAAATTTATACTTAAGCAAGACCAATATAATAAATCTGCATATTTATGTAGACTATTAAATTTATGCAGCCTTAATTCAACTCAATTCTTTATTTCCAGATGAAATTCCAAAGGCTTCCGATGTTCCCCACACCTCTGCGATTTTGTCAGCTCAACTTATTCAATAGCCTGTTTGTAGAAGGTAATATAATTACTATTCCTCTCATTCTTTCCGACAAATTGGCAGACGCATGCGTTCATGACATTTTTCTTCTTACAAGAGGATCTCTAGGCACATTGCGACCTATGATGGCTCGTTGAATAGGCAATTTAATGAGCTATTTAATGCACACAATTATCTCATCTGATTTTCAATTATTATGTAGGTGAACCTCTCATTGCATGACGACCTGTTATGGCTCATTATGCAGGTAATTTAATTAACTATTCATTGCACTAAGTTTGAATATTCCAGTTTTTGCAGGAGTCCCGGCAAACGGATGATTCCAAGAAATCCAATTATGGCTCCTTAGAAAGGTAATTTTAACAGCTAGTTACAACACCCACTATAATGTTTCTATCTATTTTTATGTTAGAGATAATAGCAGAAAATAAGTTGCAAGAGAACTGTTCATCGTAGGAAAACGTCTTATGGGTCATTAGAAAGGTAATTTTAACTACTATTTAAAACACCCATTATAGTGTTACTATCTCTTTTGTTTTAGAGATAATCTTAAAAAATATATTTGCTGGAGAACCGTTCATCGTAGGAGAACATCTTATGGGTCATTAGAAAGGTAATTTTAACAGTTATTTATAACACACAACTATAATGTTTCAATCTCTTTTTATTTTGCAAATAATCGCCAAAAATCATTTGCAACAGAACGGCTCGTCGTAAGAGACCTTCTTAGGAGTCATTAGGAAGGTAATTTTAACAGTTATTTATAACACCCAACTATAATGTTTCAATCTCTTTTTATCTTGCAAATAATCGCCAAAAACAGTTTGCAAGAGAAGGGCTCGTCGTAGGAGATCGTCTTAGGGGTCATTAGAAAGGTAATTTTAAGAGCTATTAATAACACCCACTATAATATTTCTATTTCTTTTGTTTTGCAAATAATCGCCAAAAACAGTTTTCAGAAGAACGGCTCGTCTTAGGAAATCGTCTTAGGAGTCATTAGAAAGGTAATTTTAACGGCTATTTACAACACCCACTATAATGTTGCAATCTCTTTTTGTTTTGCAAATAATCGCCAAAAACAGTTTGCAAGAGAACGGCTCGTCGTAGGAGATCGTCTTAGGGGTCATTAGAAAGGTAATTTTAACAGCTATTAATAACACCCACTATAATATTTCTATTTCTTTTTGTTTTGCAAATAATCGCCAAAAACAGATTGCAAGAGAACGGAACGTCGTAGGAGATCGTCTTAGGAGTCATTGGAAAAGTAATTTTAACAGCTATTTACAACACCCACTATAATGTTGCAATCTCTTTTTGTTTTGCAAATAATCGCGAAAATCAGTTTGCAAGAGAACGGCTCGTCGTAGGAGAATGTCTTATGGGTCATTGGAAAGGTAATTTTATTAGCTATTCATAACACCCAGTATATTTTTTCTGTCTCTTTTTGTTT
>JAOEHK010000006.1:30845-46089 GCA_025447835.1 Labidoglobus nevermanni
CGTGGCGGAATTTTCCAGCGCATTTCCCATGTGTTTCCCGATGCTAAGCGAATTTCCGAATTTCCGAATGCTTGACGGGAACCGAAATGTAGCCTCTTAGAGTAAGTGGAATCATTCGCATTTAGCCCACGAGCCTATGTTCTAGAGAGGAGGCTACTACCAATGATAACGATGCCAAATCCATCCACCCGACGCCCAAGCTAACGTGTCTGATTAAGCGATCCATCAGGAGATCGCTCTTCGGACGATTGAGATGTTTGCATTTCGTGTAAGAAGTTACGAGGCCGACAGCTCACCCCATTATTGCGAATCTTGGCCTGGCTTCTTTGCGAAAGCAACTAACATGCTTATCGGATAAGAAGCCGGCTGCTTTCTGGACCTGTAGCGACTACAGAGGAGGAAGAATGGCGGAAAAGTGAAACGAGGATATAATTGGGAAATAAATTGCATGTCTGTCTGCTCGAATTGTACTGCAACTCTCAGACATGGTTGGCTGAGAAATTGAGGGACGTAACGCTGCGTGAAATCGATAAATACTTGCAGGGCCACAAGACGATGATCAGTACTCTTCTTGTCGGGAGGGTGGGAAACGGGCCTTACCTTCGACTGTCAACTCGTCGCATGGCAGCGTCTGGAAATGGTAAATGCGAAAACACAAGGAGGAAAGAATCGCGCTCTTCCATCGTAAAGTTCCAAGACACCCGGCAGTTGGGCTTCAGTCAAATGTCACCTTAAATGTTAACGATAGCCATTTCGAAATGGCAGAGGGAATGCATTGCCACGTTGTTCCTCGCAGCAGCCATCTTCATTCGGGTTGATTACAGATATCATTCGCCAATTAAATTAGTTTATTTGCCATAATTTTGCCCTTTCGTTCGTTTTGCTAACTGATGGATCAATAAAATGTGACGTCCCTTCTTTCTAGTAATTGATAAAAGATGGAAGTGTGCTCAAAGTTAGGAAAAAGCAGCTCAATTGCATTCAGTGGTGTGGTGACCTTATCGCTACTCCCGCCAACTGCCCCTAATATTCTGTCTCCTAACAGGGAGTTCAAGTATCCTGAATTATATTAAATATGAACGTTTTCCATAGAGTGCAATTGAATGAGGCTTTCCTTATTACGGAACCACGACGAGTCCTTATTATATTTAGCGGTTTTCATATTTCTCAATTTCCACAATTCCCGCTTTTCGCGCGAATATATTCCGGATTGCAATATCTGCCTACAATTGAATTCTTCTAATTTCAAACGCAGTCGTAAATTCGCCATTGATATCGCCAATTATTTTGCAAGTGAAACGTGAATCGAATTCGTTTGTTTCAATTCTTGTCGGAGAATTGAAGTGGAAATATTCGTGGTCGCCTTGTTTCAATACAAATTGGAATATCAAAGCTGTAATTTATAGCCATAAATATACGATAGATATACAATACTATTGTAGAAATCGACTCCGAAAATCCGCCATTGTCGCCATTTTGCATTTATTCGAATTAACCAAATGTAATCGGTTGATATAAGCCCAGATATGCATCCTAAAGAAGCGAATAATAGCGGGTTCCCGTCTCTAAATGCCCGACGCATTTCTAGATTGAAACATCTTTAATCATTTCTCATCATTCTACAATTACAATTTGATTTAGATGTATATATCTCAAATTTCATCTTCGTCAGTTCCTTCTCACTTACAGGATGTGTTCAAGAAACTAACTAAAATTTGCTACAGTATTTATTTACAAACAAATTGCAGAGGAAAGTAAATTTATGATTACGCTAACGAAAGCATTAGGAAAATGGAAAATGTTGGGGATAATACTGCTAGATTATAATTATATGAAAAATGAAAACTCTTCATTAATGTTGTCAGATTTATGTAAATATTTCTATAGTTATTCATTAAGAAGTGCTCTAGACAACGTGACAAGGGCGAAACTTTAGAATTGTATTAACAAGAATTAAAAATGTAGATCACGTATAGCAGTGTCACATTAACCATCAGAACGCTCTGGTAGAGCTAAAGAAATGGCAGCCATATTAAGTTAGGCAATGTTCGAAGGAAAAAGTCGGAAACGAGCAAATGTAATTTCGCCGGCGCGAACGCATTCGTTTCATTTTCTTCCTTACGTCCGATCGTTTCTCGTCCACTTATTTCGATCCCGAAGCAGTTACAACCGTTTCTTCATGTTGTCGCCGGCGTCCTGTTCCTCCTTTTAGATGTCGCAGCGGTCATCCGCGTCCATTTCCATTCCAACTGATAACATCGCCAAGTTTAGCACAGCTGAATGACGCTACGCATCGTTGCTCCCAACAAAAAAGCATCCCTCTAATGTTCGCCAATCTTTTGTCTTCCCTCGGACCGGCAATCATTTAATTGAATGAAATGACGAGACTTTCCGTGATTCAATTTGAATGCGCATTGAGCACGCTTCGAATACGTTTATTCAACGGTGGTGAATTTCTATGGCGACCAATGTTCTCTTGGATTTTATATGTGGAATTTACATTTGTCAACTTTTGCCTGACTTACCCATACCATACCTTACCTTACCGTGCCTAATATTACTACTAATATTACATCAGCATCCTCACGACGTATTATATTGCGTATATTATAGTATTAATGATGCCCCGGTATAGTAACAATATTCATGTTGCATTATTGATGTGTCGATACGCTAAGGATCATTTATTGCGTCACGTCCGCATATATATTTTGCTTATAAATGCGCTCGATGTCCTCAGCCATCAATTCTCGTAGCTTTCGCCTCGGTATCCCACATCCGATTACGGTGCGACCTTAAACTTTGACATCGACCTGTATCCGGAGGATTTTTCCACAAGTCATAACGGAAGTCTAAAAAAATGTTGAAAGAAATCCGGAAAGAATCATTTAAGAAGCATTTACTACAAGTTCTGGGAAATATGTCAAATTTCAGATATCACAATTGTGAAGAAGATAAGCTAAAGGATACAGCAAGAGAACAAAGAAAGCACCGATTGTATTTACAAATAAAAGTGGCAAGGGGTGGAGAAGAACGAAAAATACGGATGGCTGAAAATTGAAGGGATGGCAGCCGGGAAACGAGCGGACAATAAAAACTAGTACTGATTGATAGGACACGTTCACGAGGGTCAATCTCTGATGTATTGCATGCCAAGCCCAAAATGACATTCTTGTCAGGCGTGTGCGCCAGAACCAGTATAGCTGCACAATGCCTTCACTTTTCCAGCCAATTTTCCGCTCACACTCAATATGACGTGGAAACTTGCAGTGAAATTGCACATAATCTCATGCGCAATGAACGCCAGTTTGGAATGGATGGAAATGAAATTCATCAGAATGAACAGCGCGAATACAATTCGCGAATAAAATCAATGAAAAACGTTCAAAATTTAATGCCAGTGTAATCAATGCGCACGAAATTTGTTTGCGGCCGTTATATTAAATTAGGGATGAAATTGTAATTTGTGCAACTGCAACATTTTCCTGCTTTCATCATGATAATATTAATCATAACGCAATTTGCGTAAATTTCAAGTAAATTGTACTGGGATCTATAACTTTTCACTATCAAATAATTGCATTTCGATAACTTTTCTTCAGTTCATATGCAGTTTTTATTGATTTTCTGGAAAACAAGCATCTACATATTGTTGACGAATTATTTGTTTTTCATTTTGTAATGTAGCTCATTATGTGTTCGTTACGAATAGCAAACGTCCAGAATTAATTAATCAAATGCAAGCTTTTTGTTTGCTTTAGCAGTTATATCTTGAAAAAGTGATGACCATCAATAATTCTAAAGGCTTTTTTATATGTAAACACATCATAAGGATCTTTGGTGTAGTGCTAACGTCGATAGGCGCCATCCCAATGTGCTGGGTTCGAAACCCAGTCAAGGAGAAATTGTTATCTGTGTTATAACATCGAAACAGTCCCTTGTAGTCATAATAACATATTTAGCTAGGTATATTACAAACATTAGCTATAAGTACCTTAAAATATTAAAGTTAGTAACAATATCTTGCAAGATGGAGGAAAAGCCGATTCGCCTATATAAGAAGAAAAAAGAAGGAGAATGTCATAACTTTGTGATACCTACAAGTAAATCTAACTAAAATAGCTACTAGGCTGTTGTGAAGCTTACTGGAAACCTCAATTTTTGTATGTTAGAATTATATATTTATATTCATTCCATGGCTTACCATTCATCAGTTGACACATTGATATGAAAATTGGGGTAATTAAGTTTCCGAGCAGATACCAGAAATAGAACTATCGTGCATTTTAAATTTTAGCCATATGTCATTTTGGCACAATGTTGTTTCAAATACTCAGAGGTGATAGCACTCCAACTAGTGAAGTGGAGGTACTGGGGTATTCTGATTGTTTAGCAAATTGTTTGATAGCCATGGAGTGGACTGAAGGGCCATTATGGAGCTGAATCATGGCAATGAGTACGTATCCAGCATGAGCCTCTTATGCATCGCCACCGAATTAAGGGTGCGTGCGAACAATATATATGCTGGATGCTAAATGTTGCAGAAATGTTGCATACATCTAGTGCACGTACTTCATTCTCTTCAGCATGTGCTTACGTTGCGCACATGGCTATGAATCCCGTCGGTAATTTAGTTCGCAGCTTCATTAAGCTGCCCATTAATTACGAACGCCACACGTGCTAATTTTCGTCGGACTTATCTCAATACAGACGGCTATACACCTAGTCTGAACAAAGCAGTTCTCCGAAATCAAATTGCAATGTTGTACGTTTCAGATTTCAATAATAATAAGGAAGTCGCTGGTAATCAACATTAAATAACCCTTGACAGATGACTTTTCATTCCTGTTTTTCAATATGTTTTCAATGCTTTTCCATACTTCACCCTGTGAGCAAATGGCAAGCAGGTCAATTAATTTCTCCGGATGCAGACATTACAAGTTTTGGGCATTTTCCTCCCCAGTCGTTACTTCCAGCAAACTAAAGGTATCCGGAATTACTCCACATGCTGGATATGTAGACGTGGCACATTTGCGCATCTCCCTTCAGGTTGTGTGCAAATCCAGCCGCAATCAGTGACATTACGCCCAACAGCCGATAGCAATTCAACTCTCACCCAACTAATTTATCCGATCCCCTGGACCCATTTTGTGTGCGCGCACCATCACGCTAATTAAAAAAATCGCTCACGGTGTAAGGCTTCGTTTATTACGACACAAATTTAGGGGAAGTAAATAGCAACCTGCAGGAGTAGAGTCTTTATGGCGCGTATACTTCCAGGCTTCTTCATTGATGAGTGCGCTACGTGCTAGGAGAACAATCCAAATCGGGATTTGATTCTTTGCCCATTTCTTTTTTCATTCCTGAACCGAACATCTAATTTGATAACGAACTGACGCTTGGGCGTCGACTCAACTTGATTCGGTTGCGAATTTGCACTTGCTTCAAATTGAGATTCGTTCAGATTCATCCTAAGATTGTCAATTCAGTTTCGATTCGCAGGCGAGTGAATAGATTCATTTAATTGTCGCATTCCTACTGGATGGGAATGAATGGCACCCATCTACGATTAATTAAGCTTCAAGCAGTTTATTCGCATTGCTTTAGCGCAAATTCAGAGCTGACAAAGTTGCGAACCTTATATAAAAACCAACTAATTGATAATTAAACAATTCATGTAAGTTCCAATATTTTCTACGCATTTTCAACAAATTTGTATCATATTAATTTCATTTTATCTATTGTATTGGATAAACTCTATGAAACATACGCCATTCGGGGTGCTCTTTCAACATTTGATATTAAACACACTTGAGCACAAAGTTACAGCTTTCGCCTAACGCAGTCAATCCGAAACTAAGCACGATATAGTTTCATGCCGTAGGGCAAGATCCGGCTTCCCAAAGACTTCAAACTCTGCGCTGTTGTACCACGAAGGGTTAGCTTTTTTACAAAACAATGAACATGAATTAATTTGAGGGGTTTGCCCTCCGGACCTCTTAATCCTTTGGGGGATGTTTATAGTATAATACGGTGTATTGTGGCGGTTGCAGTACGCATCTGCATTTGATACACACCTCCTACTCATCTACCACATCAGTTTTTCCTGCCTATTTTCCGCCCTCTGCCTCTACGAACTGCACAATACGAATACGGAATTGACGCATCCTGGACGTATCCAAATGCAACGTCCGACAAGAACCTATCTCCATCCGACAAATATGGGGATGCTGGATGGTGAGCGGCGGGGGTGCTTTCGTTAAATGTATTCATTGCAAGGGACGATGCGTAAATGTAGCTGCGGGCACGGGCACTTTCAAATCTCATCAATATAAATTCAACACGGTGCGCGCAAATTTCGCATGCAATTCCACATTGGAGACTTCTGCTATTTGCTCTGCTCCTGTTTTAGCTTCAGGTTTGCTTCACTTCGTTTCAGACAGGAAAATGTTTTTGCACACTCATTTATACAGTAACGAAGCTCAAGTTTCCGAGGAATTTATCCCAAGTCTATAGTTCATTAAAATCAATACTTTTGGTTTTACATCGGTTTTTAAGATGTTACAAGCAAGGAGGAAAAGTGGTGTAGTGCTAACGTCGACGGACGCTACACCAATGTACTGGGTTCGATTCCCAGCCAAGCCGAAATTATTCTGTGATTTACAATATCGAAACTCTCCCTGGTAGTAATCTCTGGATAGGTTTGCTCCTAAAATTAGCTCAAAGTACCTTACAAGTTAAAGTTACACGCGACATCTTCTGAGATGAAGGCACGGGTCTTTATATGAAGAAATGGTATTTAAAAATGAAGTTCATATTTATATCAATTACCAGGAAAGTACATAATCAATGACGAACAAATGGGAGGTCTGTTGATGTATATGGACAAATGGCGCCCCGTCCCAAATAAATGGATTCGAGCACTTAATTCACTCGAATGATGCTCTCTAAACAAATGGCAAATGTGTTCGATAACAATTACACATTCGTCAGAGACGATTGCACATTACATTAACGTAACGCACTTGCGCCCGTTCCAGCCAAATGGCCCGTATTCTTTATTACCGATTCAGTAGATTTATATCCCAATTTGGACAGGAAGCAAATAAAAATCGCAAACAAATTACGATTTCGCCGATCGCATCTATGAGCCAGCATAGGGATGAGCAACTCGCGGCCCACCAAATTATTTCATGGGGCCAGCCTGTTAACTTTATGTTCTAATTATTCTAATAATTTGTGTAGGAATATAATTGAATTTCTTCTTCCCTTTAATCCGAAGTGTTTCACTTAGAGGTTTTTAAAAAACTGTCTTGTTCCTAGTGTTTACATGGAGGTCTTTTGTCGGTTCTGTACATCATTAAAGCACTCCTCTAATAAGCTCGTAGAAGTCTGTGCCTTGAAGTATACTGCTTTTAATTAGTGAAATTACATGAATGGGGATCATAATTAATGAATGCGGCGGGTTTTTGCTTACTCTATTCACGTTAGCGTAGCCTGGCATGGGCTGAAGATGTACCAGCCACCTTCCTTTAAACGATTCCCGTGTCGGGCGTAAAATTCGCCAACATTTATACATTTGGGTTGGCCGTTTGCGGCGCATTTAAAGTCGAACGCATAATGAAAGCCTAGTTGCAGGCATCGGGTAATTATTCGCGGTGGTTTCATTCGTCTGTACCCGTCAGCATTTAATTGCCTTTTAAATTTCGCTAAAGAAGAACTGGATCCAGACGCTCCTATTTTTGCCAGAGTACACACGACAATTTATGCCAGAGAGTGTCCTGCGGATTAGTTATTAGCAAGATGGCTTGCGTTCTGCTTTTTCTTCCCCGTTATCGCCAACAAAACAGTCGGTGTCCAACCACCATGAAATTGAATGGTGTTTTCTCCACTCGACTTCGAAAATTTCATGAGTTTTGTGCGATTTCCGCTTAGATGAGCACCAGGAGATCAAAATAGCTCAGAAGGTATCCACAGCAGTCTACCTTCAAATGCAATCTGGTCTCCTGATAGAAGCCATCGTAAATTGGGTGAAATTTTATAAAGTAGGGTGGTTCCTTGATTGAAAGACTAAAATGCTAAAATGCTAAATTCAGGAGAGCAGAATGCGTTATGGGGTATCCGACACCTCACGCATTCTGCTTGCCTTACCTGTTAATGTATTGCGATATTTTAGAAACAAATACAACTTTCATATTTTAAAGTTTTTCTAGGAAACAAATTGATTGATCGTGAACTCCATGGCCATTCCTTGCCTTTAGTGTTAATTCGATTTTGTGGAGAGTTCCAATACGAATTTTAGCCCAGAGTTAACCCGACTTAGTGCGATTCTTTCGCAGAACGAAATAAGAGCGAGGGAATTGCAAAGACGTTCTTCTCGTTCCTGTTGGTTCGTTGCAACGATCGAGCGCAATCCTTCGAAACGATCTCGTGTAAGATGTCTCTGCAAGTCGCCTTATCTTTGCTAATCCCAGATTGTTTATATTGTTCTGTTTAATTGTTCCGTTCAGATTGTGTCCGTCGAATTGTGTTGCGCTCCTTGTTCGAATTACTTTTTCCATGTGAAAACTTTTCCATTTGTTTGTTCTTATTGCTGTTCTCGTTGGCACCCTTTTTGTCTTGCATTCGCTCCGGTATCTTTCACCAACACTTATTTGGATTTGATATATTGGTTATTATATCGGTTACACCCTAATTCAGTTCCTAATTCGAGGATCGTTGTTTTAAGTTATGGCTAGTGTAATTCTGCCATTTTAACAAGACTCACACATAATAAGTCATGTTTATTCGTGTAACATTTCGATGTCAAGTGTGCTCTTTCAGATTCCTTGCAATTTTGATGCCAGGAGCAATTTGAGCAGTAGCGGAGGCGGCAACAGCCGGCAAAGTAAACACAATCGCCTTCCGTCGAGACGAATACTTTGGAATTAGATGAAAGTGGCAGTCGCTAGTGGATGGAATGAGATTGCCAGCGGGTGCGATTGTAATTTCTCGTAATGCGCTGGATTTCCGCAATCCAATAGAATAATATTTTAAGAGTTGAAAATATTTTAACGAAATTAATTCGAATGGCGGAGGACGACAGCACACAATACGAAAAATATTTCCCCAGGAAGCTGCTTGATTTGCCAATGAATTCCTTCGGGAGGCTGTGCCATCCGTTGCCATCCTGTCACTCCTTCTCTCGACGAACAACAACAATTCGTCTTTCGTCGTTTCAATGCAATGCGAAGCGCGACAGTATGAATCAAGGAATATAACGATCAATAAAATCAACCCTCTTTTGTTCCCACACGCAGGAAAGAGCAGGAATGAGATCCACGCTCTTCTAGCATCCGAAATTGCAGCGGCTTTATCGTCCACATGCATTGGTAGAAGATAGCAAAGAATCACTGTCCTTATTAGGTTCCTGGCAGCGCAATACTGAGGGATGTCGAGAAGTATTCATTTAAAAGCCACCTTTTACCAGCAACTGGGGCTTAATTAAAACGCACCAAGTGCTCACCTGGGGTTCGTAAATCGACGAATTTTTACGATGGATACTACGATCCAATTCGAGCCCCATAATTTCCAATACTAATGAGTTACAAGAAGATAATTATTATTTATTTGATGAGCTTCTACTGCATATGTAATTGATACTTCTGGTGCAAAATGTCTACTGTTGCTTCACACAAATTCCTCACGTGCAACGTATCTGGAGTTTTATGCTCGTTTTATGTAGATTTTTTAATTAAAAGGGTTATAATTGGACTATTAATAATTGCTGCAACCTTCTTATCATGCTCGTAGGGAACTCGCAACTTTTTCGCTCGCTTCGCTACTCCAACCGTGTATTTCTGATTAAAAATTCGGCTCCCAAGAGTTGCATTCTTTCAACGCGTCCTGCTTTCGAAAATTATTCCCAACAGATTGCAGCCCAGGTTTTAATATGTCGTATATTATCTCATGGCATATTTCAACGGCTTTCGTGTTATCAAATATTTTCCTATTTTGAATGTAAAATGCACGCTTATTTGCATTATTTATGAGCTTACTCCAATTCTCCCTATTCTAGCCTTCCTACGTCCTTGTAATCACAACAATTCGAATGCAATAGAACTGCTTGACTTTATGGTTGCCTGATTAGTTTAGTCCTACCCCTATTGCTCGTCTTGAAAACGTTTCACTAGCCAACGGAAGCTCGATGATATTTTCTATGAGAAATCATCCACTACCACCCTCCTGATTGTTCATCGGTCACTCAGACCCCAGTTTTGTGACAGTTGGAGAAACCTGGAAATTTTTAGGGGTGGGATATTTGCTGTGCAAATGTAGAAAAATGCATTTGTGTTCAGAAACTCAAAGTCGGTGTACTAGAACTTAGCATTTCGGGTTGGGGCGGAAAATTCGTCTTGCGGCTGTGATAATGGTTGGAAAAATGTTTTCACCGGGATATACTTTGCGCAGTTCCCGACCTCATTTGATATCCGTCATTGAATTTGCGCATTTTTCACACGCCCTGTCCTCGTTGACGCATCTAGTCTTACATGCGCAAAAATTTTCAAGTTTATCTTCTGCGACAACTTGCCTCAAAGTTCAGTATGACACGTGAACAATCCGTGCGATGATTTACTAGGAAAAGTTTTGCGCAAGATGCGCCGGAAATGCAGGCGGAGGGTGCTTGAGCGCAGGAAAATTCAATCCCACATTTTCTCCACTTCGTCAACGCGCACAATGCACACAAATGTTAGGCATATCGTTCTGAGATTATCCGGTATCGATATGCCGAAACATGAATGCACCCCGTCCGATGCACTACAATAAGTTCTTTATGTTTGTGCTCAGCTCAAGAGCATCGAAGCTTCATTCAACAGACGTAATGGATTTTGATATCTCGAGGACGTGGTTACATCAAATATTTTTCAATTTGTAACAGGGGCACACCCAGAAATTGTGGCTTTTCTGGCAACAGAGGTCATGTCACTATGATGGGCATTTGCACATTTCCACTTGAGTGCAATTCATAACTTCTAGACCGTCGGTAGTAATACATTTACAGGGCTGGCTGCACTCTAATTCTGCAGGCAAGGTGATAAATTCCGGCACCCCTGCGAAATTTCGATCCCTTCATTGTGTAGCCTTGCAAATGGCGCAGAGATCACCGCGTTGAATGTCTTCATTCATACGCCTGTTTGCAGCTCAGGGGCACGTTTGATCCCGCAGACTAAACCAGGCTTCTGCCTCTATTTGCTATAAATTCTAATAAAACGTCTCAAGATGCGCGAGTGCTAGGGCAAGCAACCCTACCAGGAAAACAATTTATTTTTGGCGTGCATCGACCGCTGGATACAGCTAAATTTAAGTGCAGTCCGAAATCCGGATTGCAAATCCTGTGTAATTGGAAAATAGTTAGCTGCGAACATGTTCACCAGATTTCTGCATATTCAGCAGCCAATCGAATGGAAATGAATAAATAATGGAAACCCATGCACAAATTCCGGAAGATGACGTGCGCGTTGAAAAGGGAAACTCTTTAAATATACGCGAATGCAAATTGAATTTGCTTGGACCGGAAATTGCGGGCTATTGTTTACAGCCATTGAGAGAGTTTTCCAATTTATGATGGGAAAGTTGGTTAACTATTGCAATTCCAGATAGCGTTCCGGTGACGTGCAACCTTCGAATCAACGGCACATTGTTCCTCTTCCAGTCGGCGCCATTTGCGAAGGAAACTCCAGGGAGTCCTTTGTTGGTGCAGTGTCTACGCCAGCAAACTCCATGCCGACGACAATTCCTTGGAGTATGCCGGTCGTCGAGCCCGCTGAAGCCAATCGCTATTGTCCGGCAAATGGCAGACATTGGATGCGTGAAAGAATGCATATATGGTCCTTGGTCCTTGGTCCTTTCTGCGCTAATCCCATTAGCGTTGTGGTGTGGCCAGAAATGCAGCGATTTAAAACGGAGCGCTGCGATCCACTAATCACACAGATTTTCCCGAAAGCAGCGACGCCAAACACATTATTGGATTATCGGAGTGGACATTACAGTAACTCACCGGACTTTTTCGGACCGTTACATTTCGGAAATGTCATCAGCAGTTTGGCAATGTCCAGTGACGATGAGGATGGGGCCTGTGGTTGATCCTTTCTGTTGCCTTTCCCATGTAGGCTCGACGTGGTCTGCTAATAATTAATTATCAACGCGCGTGTGGATTTTCCGAATCAATAATCTACGCCAGATTCGCCATTAATTTTCCCCTCTATTTGACAATTTGTGGTGAGCGTCCATTCGTTCGCCATTAGCTTCGAAATGAATGTAAACGCAGCCAAAATAAACTCAAATACATCATGATTGCAGCGACAGGAATGCGAGAGAGTGCGGGGAAAACTTACTAATTTGGTCCCTGGAGACGTCGTTCGCCGCTCCGCTTGGACGTGACTTATCACCGAACAAAATATCTTCAGCATCTAATGCCATCGCGAGTGATAATGGCGCACAATTCGGGCAAACTCCAAGCAGGCGAAAACAAATGTGCTTCCCCAACGCGCGCTTTTCATTTTCATACTTCTTATCATGCTCGCTGCGTGCCTAGATTTATTACAACGTAACACTTGCTAGATTCAATTACGTCCTGTTGAATTAAAAGTCCAAAAAAGCTTGATGACTATTCGAGTCCTTACCACAGTTGCAATTTTCTTATTTCAAGTACTTTCAGAAACTTCCTTGGAGCGCGCAGGGGATGAAATTAAAAGGGCATTGAAACTTTCGGAACTTCTACCTTCGCTGACGAAAGCATTGAGATTGTGATCTACCAAAGAAAAGTTAGATTTTCAAAGAGATAGGGTACCTACTGGTAGTCGGAAAATTGCGCGCTTTTTCGGCGTGCTTAGAATAGCGAAGGATCAGGACGAACATGCTCGGCCTCCTGTTACCTCAACTGACATGAACACATGGCTGAGGTGTAAATAATGCTTCGTGTATGTGCTCAGATTTAGTTAAGGTGAATGCCATCCATTCGGCTTGCAACTGGAACATGGCAAATTTCCAAGATTTTCATTTGCAGCCAGAGTGCACTTGCTCGTTTCCTCGGTAGCCTGCAAGCGCACTTTATCCTAGCCAAGTTTAATAATTTTCCACTATACATCAAAATATTTAATAAAATCTACCCGTTTTCAGAATGCGCGAAGCGTGATCCAATGTCTATGCGCCATTCACCCTCGGGCATAAAAAATAGTGGTTGCACTGGCGCCACAGACGGCAGAAAGTATAATCCGAATCCAATTAGCGCTTGGCTATGGCATGCGCAGGCAAAATAGAACTTTTTATCCAATATTTGTTTCACCCATCTCTGCGTTACTACGCGGCGCATGTTCCTTGAACAACATCCGCATAAACTTTGGATTCCCGTCAGATTTTACCATCCAAGCAAGGAACTCCCTAGCCCCATGCACTTCATGTTGAATGTTTATGCACCTGTTCCATGCGACATAAAGAAAAACTGCATTAAGTAAGACATATGGAGGAAGCCTCCTACTGCATGAATATATTCCGTTCTAAATTTCCTTTCATTTTCTAAGCCCGGCACAGAACACCAGCGCTGGATGTGCAGACTGAATATTTGATAACCCCCATACAGAGGCGCAATCTTTTACATTGCGCTCGAGTGCTGCATTTGGGCGCGGAACTCTTTTCAGTTCCGCTGCATTTCCACCCTCTCATCATCTCCTCTGCCTCTGGCGAAAATTATACATAAGGATGGCGAACGTAAAGTTGTTTCCCTCGCGTTCGTAAATTTATTTTCGTTGTTGCTGTGATTTCATGATAAATGCGCAAATAGGAGAAGGGCACTTACAGATTTTTCAATTCCACCAACTTTTATCTGGCATTCCACTTAAGTGATATGGGGTTCCGACAGTCTTCGGTAGCAGGGACAAAGAGACAAATACATCCCGCATATGTATCTCACATATCACGTCTCCATCCGGTGAGTGACGCTTCCAAATCCAAAGTGTCCTGAATGTTTTACGGTTGGTGCCAATAACTGAAATCTTGTCTGCTTCCTTTGTTATAAATGTATAAAGTTTAGCGTGCCAACAATTCACCACTCACAAAAGCCTTGGCATTCATTCAACTCTCTTTCCCTGCTATCGAAGTCTGTCAAATATTTATGAATACTTTCCCAGTTATTGGAAACATTGTAGATAATTTGTAGCATTGTAGTTCAGATTTTACTAAAGTAGAAACACAGAAATACTTTTTATTATTCCGAAGGAGAACTTGTGGAGATATTCTATGAAATTCTTGAATATTTAGGCCAGCGAATACTTTTTAATGAATTGTTTATCATTAAATTTCTATGTATAGTTATTATAACTTGCTTATTTACAATTGTCTGGACTTTTCCTTTGATTTTAATAACTTTTGCTTCTTTCTTCTTATCGATTGCCAGCTTATTCATTTTAAATAATATTCTTTGTAAGAACGGCTACGGGCGAAATCTCGATACTATAACACACAGAATAAATTTCAGTGGCTGGGAATTGAACCCAGCACATTGGTGTAGCGTCTGACGACGTTAGCACTACACCAAATCTCCCGATGAGAAGCATGTACTATTATTCTATATGTACCTAAGTTCTGACTGAACATTCTGAACTTTCATCATTTTTAGATGATTCATCCAAATTACACAATTGTAATTATAGAATATTGCAACAGAATCGTAATCAGATATATCTCAAAGACAGAGCGTCTGTAAATTTCTAAATAGATTATAAAATGGAATAAGTTACCATCTTCGTGGACGTAATTCTCATTATCTAAGCGCGACTTGTGCTGTGATGCTAATTGTTACGTCAGCACAGTAAACTCTGGATAAAATCTGCGAGGATGAGAGAGCCAGAATTAGCTGAAGCTGTGCCTATAACTTTCGCCTAGATATTCGACAGTCGTCTAGGCATGGGAGCTCTTAGAACGCCTTTAAATTTATAGAGTTAATCATGAGCAAATCACTAGGTGATCACGGGATGGCGAGGATTGCCACGAATTTAGTCTGAGTTCATCTACCCATTTGCCGCATAATTGTGTGTACTACAATTGCATCTAATTGGATAAAGGAACCGTAATGTCATCAAAGTTTACGTCTCGACCACGATTAGCTCGATAATGTGATTGCGGTTAATAGCACATGCCTCCTTCTCTTCTACGTCACCAGTCTATGCATTAATCGAAATTAATTCTTGCGTTTATTCGCGATTGACTT
>JAOEHK010000006.1:48031-76750 GCA_025447835.1 Labidoglobus nevermanni
CATAAAAATGGAAACGATCAAACGCAGCCAAGATAATACATTGCAATGGAAAAATTTGTTTATTGTTCTCAATTGCAATTAAACCCCAGGGAAATATTCGATACGTAGCACAAACTGTCAATTCATAGATAGTTAATTGATCAAAGAATGATACTACTAATTTTCTATAATGTAAAGGCAAGGTATGAAGCATTTTTGCCATACGAGCCTAAGAAATAGGTAGCCAAACGGTAACAGGTTTGGTAGGCAAGTAAAAAGTCTTGAGTTCAATCCTCGCTAGAGCGTTGGTCATAAACAGTGGTCTTGGTACCAGTTATTCCAAACTACAAAGGGTTTCAATGGATATTGTGTATGGTATGAGGGGCATTTTATGTTAATTGATATGTCAACTTTAGAAGTAGCACTTTCATATGGAAACAAGTACGCAACATTAAACCTAGACTGATCATTCGAATTGAAGGGATGCAATCCAATCCAATATTTGCTCAATTGAGTGCTAATGAAATGGGTATGTAATCAACCATGTGCACGCATGTAATATTTCTGAGGCGAAAATACTTTTCCGAGGGTCGACTAGACCCACTGCATGCCCACGAGATCCTCCACCTTATCTACCACCAGCAGCTAAGATTAATGTTTCAGCTAAACATCATATCAACTATCACTCATTCAATTACCAAAGTGACCTTAATCCTGCTTATAAGCATTAAAACATATTTAATTAAAGGCGATCCTAAATATCATTGCGTGTAAGTTGAATTGTTATGATTCGCTTCTTGGAGGGAAGAAACTAGTGGGAATTGTTTGTTTCTTTTCGTGATTCGTAGCCTTGTTTGTGGGTTGCGCTAAGGGGATTTGAGCTGTCGCGTTTGATTTTTCTAATCAGTTGTTAATTAACAAAAGGGCATTAGTAGAACAAACTGACTAACTTGCGTTGATCCCATGTTTCTCGCATCAAGGGTCAATGAGTTTGTGCACGTTTTCCATGCAAAAATTATGAAACTTGTGCGGGAAAAAGTGCTCTTAACGTTTGCAAAGGAATATGGTGGAAATTTTGGATGAAATTGGAGTGCTTTGTCCTTGTAGTTGCGAAAAATCCATGAACCAAGATGTATAAAACTGTTCTATTGTTGGTGGCTGAAATTCCATAGTATAAAAATCAATGTGCGCGTAAACGCCAAGATTTGATCATTTCAAACCATTTGTGCCAATGCAGGCGTTTCAGGGGGTGGTGCACGCGCATGGATGTGGTGCCAGCAGTCACATCGAGCCTGGAGAGTGTTTCTAACAAAGCGAAAGTTCAAACACAAACACATTGTGCCGGAGAAATTCCCAATAAGTTATATCCGGAAAGGCGAAATGAAATATTGGCGAGGCGCGAAAGCGAACCGGAAATTTAAGTTTTACGAAATATTTTCATATCTTGTCTTTATCCCATTCTTAGGTTCCGTTTTCCGAAAGCAAGATTTGCCAGTGTTCTTTAAGGATATGATGAATATGTGCAAACTTAACTGCTTAATTAAAATGGAAATTAAAATTCGGGATTGTCGGTTTTACTCTTAAATGATTACATTATTATAGTCACTTTATGAAAAAATAAATGCAGCTTACGTCCACATTGCAACAGATGCGATGTCGAGTATATTGACAAATTGCATGCGCATTTATCCCTTATTTTATTTCCAGCATTATGTTAAAATCCATTTCGTCGATTTTCATATATTCGATTTGACATTGTGAATAATTATGCAATTACTCATATTACATTCATTCAATCATACTAAAAGCACAATCGCTGAAATTGGGGAAGCTTTAAATGGATCGGAAAGTGACATTACATGTGCTCTAATCAATTGTATTTATTTGTTCTCATATTATTAGCAAACTGCTGCCAGGCTTCTTTTATTTCATGCCCTCAATTAATATTTTAGATTCGAACAGTCATATTAGGACATGAAAAACAAAATGACTTCGTCTTTTACGCATCTTTTATGCGCCAATATCTCGTGGGTCCTGCGCTGAAGACGTAAGACATTTTCTCGAAATTGAATCACGCTGATAAAAATTCTGGGAACAACATCTAAAATTGTATGCCGTACCACTTGACGTGAATGGCCATGATAATATCAGTGGTTATCATATTTTAGGGAAAAAAATATATTCTCGAGCCACCATGCAGGATTCTTCGATAAAATAATCATTTTAAACGACGTACTTGGGCAACAAATTATTCAAATATGCTTGTTTTTGTTTAAAGTCACTTTCATAATGAGAGCGAATCGTTCCATATCCATCCGTCTCGTAGATGTCATCACCGGAAAATCTGCGGAAAATCCTCTGCACCAATAAAAGCTCAACACTGGTGCAGCTGGTGATGATCGATGTCCAACAAAATGATCGATTGTTCCACAATTAGTTTCGTATTTTCCTGATCAGGATTTACACCTACCAGTTGCAGGTATGCTTTCATCTCATATTTATGTTTTCAGTAAAGAAGTTTCTGAATCAAGTTTTGGATGTTAAAATATGCGTAATTCAACGTAAATTGAATGCAGTGAATCTTTCAGACATTTCTTTCGTGTTACGGTGGATTCGGGAAGACTATCTGGACCCTTGTCTGTGGAATTCAAGACGGTTTCCTGGGTCGCACTGATATTGGGGTGCATTTCTCTGTGTCGTCTCATGTAACTGAATAACTGGACAGACATAATAATTCTTTTCCAGAAGGCAGCCGTTTGCGAAAAGCGCTGCAGAAGCTCAAAGGGGCGAACGCCGAAGGAGCAGAAGGCATGCAGGCTAAGAATGTTACATTTCGGCATACATGGACACGTACCGGGATGCCAGCACGCGCCCAGGGAACATAAATTTTCATTTTTTCCCCATTTGACTAGTTCGGCTAGACGAGGCGTACGTGGCCATAGCGGGGCGCTCAATATTTTATCGGGGTGAATGGCGCGATGACAAAATGGAAAATTTCGACGCCATTTAAGTCGTGCCTGTTAGCATGAGCTAACATGAGCAGGCATTGAGGATATAAACTTGGCAAAATATTGCAAATCACGCAGATTGCACTACGCCAACTTGTATCTCAGTTGCAGCCTCTTAGGAACTTACAAATTCTTATGAAACTTTTGCGCTCATTTGCATTTCTATTTGCAGTACAACAAAGCGGAAATTTGCGCATTTGTCTCATCCATTGTTTCATATTCAGCGGCTGCGAGAGATAAGTTCATTGTGCTGCTCTGGCAATAGTTCTATAAGCGAAAAGTACTATATATAGTCAAGTTTTTGAAGTAAATTTGCCATTTTTGCATGCAATTAGCAAGCGCTCCTGCTTTTCCCTTTGCTATTTCCACTTCAACTCGCCTTATCAACACGAATCTTAGTAAAATAAATGTCACATTTGAGTGTGATATTTTATTCTCCAGTGCTCGAAGAAAGTGGTAAAATACGAAAACTTTCTCCAAGTTCTTGCCATTCGATATTAAGGAATGGCATCCGCTTTTCCGGTTGAATGTGATTGCTCGGATGCTAATGGCTGGGAGGCCAGGATTCAGCGGACAGATTTCCAATAAAAAATAAGAGGTGCACTGAATACAACACAGTGCGTTGTTGAAATTGAACAAGGATTGAATTAAGTGGCAATTTTCCAATGTGCTTGAACGCGTCAAGGGCCTTACCCGATGACTTTCCCACTTTCCTTTTAGGTGCTCTTCATCGCCCACGACCTGCTGACAGGATTTGTTATAATTGAAAATTCCGCGATAAGAGCATTTGAACTTTTTCCTTCAAATTTTCAATATGGGTCCTTTAGATAGATAGATTAAATTTCCAATGCCTGGTTTCCCTCCATTGCACAATCAGGGATATTTCCGAAAATATAGGGCACACTTAATTTGATTTTCCGGATGCAAAGTCCATCAATCTAGGGCTAGTTCCCAGTATCCCTAAAATGACCGATCGTGTCACTAAGTGCATTTTTCACATAAAGAACATTTCCATTGTGAATTTCAGTACACTGGTTACAGATACTACGAATTCCTTTTGGTCGGAAATGAAACATTGCAAATTTTCACGGACCCTTTACTGGAACATTTTACATTTCTACGAATCATATGGAGAAAACATTTCATTCGTCCCCTCTTTAATTCCTACAATGCTTTAGGGAGGTGTCTGTAAATTCAACTGATTTCAAACACAGTTTAGGAATTAATCCTCTTTGGGCGTAGTTTTCTCCCTTCGAGGTAGCTTATAACATCTTTATTTCCATCACTTTGACTTTACAATTCCAAGCTCATGTTTCCCCTTGCCTAAGGGTTAACCATTTTAATATATACTAGAATGTAAAAGTGCATTTGTGGTGTATTTGCGTTTCTCCCCTCATTCTATCGGATACTAAGCAACAAGATGCATGGGAAATAGGAGAGAATTAAAGACAATTCCTGAGGCTGTGTCAAGCCCTGTCCAAGGGTGCTGCACGAGACTTTAGAAGTCAAAGAGACTTTCCCGACTATTGTTCCTGAGAAGGGCTTTTCAATTAAACTTTCTCGTCCCGAGGCGCCGTTCTGCTCGCTTTCCCAGCAGCCTACTCCTTTTCTGGGCTGTAGGTTTATTCTTTTTGTCGCAGATTGCGTTTTATTTAAATGCAACATTACTGGAACTGAGCGAATATTATGCTGTCGCATTGTTCACTCGGAAGTCCGCTTCCGATTTCCACTGGCATCTTGGAACAAAGTGGCTATACTGATAAGTGGAGTGATTTGTGTGGGAAGACGTTGAATAATGCATCCTTCTCTTAGTATTGCTCTTGTGTGTATATATGCCATATAGGAAATGCAATTTGTTAGGATCACAGACATCCTAGGCGCACGTAAAGTTACGGGACGCGCAGGAATTCGCGACTCGCCTACATATTACCTATAAAACTTCCAATCGAAACTTCCCACTTCACGTAACTGAGTTGTTGCAATATTCCCGCTGGTACAAATCACTTGCACAATATTGACCGATGAGCGAAGTTTTTTCATTATTTTAAAAGTCCTCTGATGGATTCCATACATCCCTCAATGGCTTGTCCTTTATTGGAACGTATTTCACTCACAGTTGCTCAGTGTCGGATCTGATAACTATGCAAGCCCTCCGTCGTTCAGGGGGTCAGAGGCGTAAATTGGAAACTGGAGCCATGAAAACCGCTATAAAAAACAAATGGTCAACGTTGATAAGAAGATCCTGGCATTTGGGATCCTTACGCGCTGGGGTCATGAGTTCCCGTATTACGAATGCGATAGATTACAATAGAATCAGCAAACGCACATCAAGCGAGAGAAATCGCATCTAATTCCAGATGGATGATAGGAAATCGAAGTATTGGAACGGCCAGGATGCCCTAAATTCAACAATGTCACAACAAATTGGGTATTTTCGGGTTTAGCGCTTTGTTGGACAGGGATGGACGCGTGGTCAGCGAGACAAGGAGGATTTTTGATGCACAACCACTTGGAAAATTACATGAACCTTGTTAGATCCTATACGATTACTAAGGATGGGACCATCAGTCAAAGACTTAGAGGTGTTTGCTAGTTGCTGGGGAACATTAGTTTCCGGAAAAATATAAATGATATGATATATATCACATATGAGGGCTAGAGGCGCATGAGAATATATTGCACGATTAAGGGACGATACATTATATGAGATTGAAAGAACTCCACTCTCACTAATGAAAACAATTATGAACATTTGGAATCTTACTCTTCTTGTAGCCTTTATCTGCTCTTTTGTAATTGCAATCTTCAAATAATGATGTATCCATCAATTCAAGTGTTAGTAGTAAAAGGATCCAAATCAATCACAAGCATCGACACTTGGGGTCGTTCAGGCAAAGTCGGGGAAACTGTGGGATTATAAATAATATGCTCCAGGAAAGTGCATGGGGAGTAAAAACAAGTCACCTTAACTGCTACCGCAGAGTCTGGATGGCGCCAAGGGAGGAAAAGTAACACCCTCTGGTGTCCGGAAGTCCGCTAGAAAACAACTCACTCTACGTCCTGTCTGCGGTGCGCTGTGCAAGCCGCAATACATCCACATGCCAAAAGTGTCCTCCCACAACAACGTGAATATTTGCTGCTGTTTTCCCCAAACGCTCCCAAATATCAGATCGCCTGCGAGCGATCCCATAATGCATCCCACACTGTGCGACCTATCGATGGAGAGTATGCTACGAGTTTTTCATCCTTTACTAATACTTCCACCCAAAGTTGTTATCACCAACGGAGAAACTGACGCCAGGGACTGTATCCACTCGTCCAGGACGAATTTATTTTCGTTATTTCACGCCTTTCCATTCCCAGTTAATCTGCAATCAAATAGTAGCACATTTGTTATCCTTCAAGACTGTACACGATTTCAATTACTATGGAATATAGTCAAATTGAAATATATGGCCGACATCCCCGGATCACAAAAGAAAATCCATATAATTTAAAATTCAAAAGAAAGTGCAGAGGTCCAGGGAGCACATCAAAAGTGTATAAAGAAGTTTACATAGGAGGCCAGGATTAAGAAATGATGGTGGGCGTCAACGAAAGATAAGAACCTACAATTATCGGAAACACTGTCATGTCACTGGGAAAGCGAGGACAATTGAACTTTTCCTGGTCCCCATAAATGTTACAATTTACGGTTCTAACATTTGCGTCATCCCAACTATAATAGAAACCAGTAAATGAACAATGGGCAGCTATAAATTTGTTTTCTCGTTATTGATCTTGTCTATCAATCATCTGTCCTGATAATAAGTTCTTTGGGAAAAGCCGAAAACACCTTCCCAACTCCCTAATTTCATACTAAATATTAATCGCATTTATTGTAGATATATGAGTAAAGTTCTCAGCATTAGAGAATCATCATAAAATATTCTTGTACTGGTAGGAATTACCAGAAGAAGCAGGGTTATAGATTTTCGCTTATGCTAAAAGGATTTCCATGGTTTTCACTTTGTTTTTAGTTCTCCAAGTACCCTTTTATCGCAAACAGATCAGGGAAATATTTCAACTCTTGACAATGCATTTGCGCTAACTGTATAGTGATTCATGTAAACTTTTAGGCGAAAACATCGATTTAGAACACTTCGATAAGTCGCGTGTTAAATATTTATACTTTCTAATTATTGGACATGAACTAAACAGCTAAAATTCTGTTATGGTATTGGATAAAAATACAATAAGTTTACAAATAAGCGATTTGACTAAATTTATAGTGAATGCCCATTCTGGTGTTAAGATAAGCAATTGGTGGAGTAATCTTAGGCTTTTTAGTAATGCTAGTTTTCTGCCTCCGTCTACGTTATATCATTTATGAATAATTAGAAATAGTCTGGAATGTGTAACATAGAACTCGTTTGTGAAACCTATGCATTTTGCTTTAGAACCCTTGAATGTTAGACACGTCAAGTGATTAACTGCGTGCCAATATTTCAATAGTTTAGATTACTTTCATATCCTTTTTTAGAATAGCATTTTCGGTTGCATCATTCGGTTGAAGATATCGCTGTTTGACAACAAGGAAACAATCTATCAGATACCACGATAGTAGAATGACTTGACGTGTGTAATCAACTTCTTAGTGTCACTTCATGTCAATGTTATCCATGGAAATATGCCAAGGTTTTTCGTGTTACACATAAATCTGCGATAAACAAAGTAATAGAAGCATGCTATTCAACATCGAGGAATGATATATGGCGCATCAATCGTACTAGTAAACATCAATTATTACTGAAATTATATGTTGGTAATGTAAAGCATGCAAGGAATACATAAATGTTACGTATATTTAAAAAAGAAATAAAAAATAATAAGCATAACTATTATAACGAGTTACCTAACTTACTTACTCATTATACCTCAAATGCCTGTATATTTGCAGGAAATAGTATGTTGCAGAATTAAACAAAAGCAAACTAAGTACAATATCTAAATCTGACTCTTCTAAAAAGTATTTAAACAATAAATATCAAAGAATAATTATTGAAATAGTAGGTTTATTTACTACATTTCAATTGCGTACATGAAAATATTCACACAATACGTATATATTTAATAATATGTTAATATGCACATTATTAATTCCAGAAGCATTGCTGTTAATCTATATAACTATGTTAGAAGTATGTTAAGAATTCTATAACTCAATTTGCTTAACGTTCATACTGAAATAATATATTGAATATCACACCTCATTATTTACCCGATTTCATTATACACATTTGTAATTATGGTTCTGCACCTTGACATAGCGTCTTTTTAAAATCGCTTACCCTAGAGGAATATCCCAGTTAGTATTTTAGTCTGGAATGGCGCATCCTCAGAATCATAGAATGCGAGATTGAGATCGTTTAGGTTTATGATCGGTTAACAAACTAATTTTATCAATAAAGTATAGTAAATGATAAGGTAATTAAGTGAACAGATTTATATACTGAGAATAAGCATTTCAGGATGCCTTCTCTTTTGTACTACTCATTGCTGACCAGTATTTCAGTAAGACTTTGAATAGAATCAGGGATATGCAGAGCATACATGAAATGCAGAAAATGATAAGCCCAAAGACATCGAACAAGTAGTACTGGTGTAACGGCATCTGTTTGGCCATGCACTTGAGATAATTGGGTTGCTTGTCCTTAATGATTCGTTCAATCCAGTAAATAGCTTTTTCCATGGGACTCACTTCTTGATGTCGAATGGCATCGGAGCGCATAGCAATCTCATCTAAGTATGTTGGATTTGTGGTGATCTCCTTAATTGCCCATTGCAATTCGTCTTCGGTAAGGGTTTCGGGGTTCAATTTAATTGCGTACCCATTGTGGACACATTGGACGGCGTTGCCTTGCTGATCCAGAACGAATGGCAGAATAATCATCGGCACAGCGTAATACACAGATTCTATGACGCTGCCAAGTCCGCCATGGGTGATAAATAGTTTGACATTGGGATGTTTCAGAACACCCTTCTGCGGAAACCATTTCATTGTTTTAACGTTATCGGGTTGTCCGTCGACATTCCCATCATTCTTCCAGAGGATTTTATACGGAAGCGATGCGAAGCATTTGAGCATTACTTTCAATTTGCCACGCAGAATTTTCGCCTTGATGCTGGAGCCCAAACTGAACAGAATGACACCTTCAGTCGCATTGTCGAGGAACTGCTTCAAATCAGTGGGCAGTTCTTCGTCACCGTGTAGATGGAAACCTCCAATTGGGATCACATTCGTCAGGTAAGGGCGCGCGTTCTCAATCGCCATATGCGAATTAACTAAGGTCACATGGACATGTTGCTGTAACTTGCTTAAATGTGGTGCGCCAGGAAAATGCTTCTGGATGATCGCGTTTTCTGTATCCTTCCAGTAGAATTCGATGTACAAATCGAAGAGCAAATTGGTTATCGTGTTCATCGTTCGTTGGAATAAATCCATATCCTCGCTATAGGGTACCAGAATATTGGGGACGTATGCCGGGGGTAAGGGGTTCATGCTAAGAGCGGCGTGAACCGAGTACATTCCAAGCACATTGAATCTGACCGTGGACGCGTTTACAGCATGGCTTAGCCCAAGAAGTGAGTCCATGCCCATATTTAATACCAAATCAAATTTCTCACCGCTGGAGAGCAACCCTTTGACATTTTTGTCAGAGAGTAATAGGTCATCTACGTCTGATATATATTTCAGCAGTGGATAGATTTGCATTAAGGGGAACTTATATGCAGTTACCCCATCACGTATCTTTGTGCTCGCTTCGAGTTCGATGTAAATATGCCTGAAGTTATTTACCTTGTCTTCGGGGGGAAACGAACTTATCATTGTTACTTGGTGTCCTTTTCGGGCAAGCTCCTTCAACAGAGTATTGCCGAGAATCCCATGGCTCTGGCATGGGAAGGGTAGTACACCTAAAATCCTTGCTGTGGATGCAATGCGCGACGTGCTAAGCACCGCAAGAACTAATAAAGCAATTACGGATTCTTCCGATTGTAAGCTACACATTTCGGAAGTAATTAGAAAGTAACTGAATTTAGACGATGAGTTCTTTAATCATTGCTAAATATTGGGACTTGTGGTGCCAACGCAATTATACCTGCTTGATAGTTATATGCAGTGCTTATATTTGTGAAGGCGAATTCTAGTAACGATTGCAATCGCGATCAGCACCAATTAACAATAGTGCTGATAATGTTAATTAGTGCAGATAATAGGTTAACCCACGCGCAACTAAACATTGGCATTATATAATTCCACACGTTATAGGCGTCAAGATATATATACACTCCTTTAATTCCATGTTATTATGTCCCATCAAATTTGAAAAATGTAGCGCCTGACTTGTTTCTTTGTTCGTATTGTATTTCCAGTAAATATAAGCTCTACCACAAAGTCCACAAAGCTTCCCTTAATTAGTCCCGTATGTGATGTCCGAGGAATTCCGGGGGAAGATGTATCTTATAAGACCTGCCGAAAAAAAGTGTCCGGAAGACCCAAGGCACATTAATTAGTTACAAATGCAATGGAAAGTGATTTATTTGCTAGAAGAAACAGTGAGAAATAAAGAAATTGGACACAGTTTTTCAATAGACAAGTTATGACCTTTTATGTAGAAAGTATACTAATGGATCGGTATATATCAAACAAAGAGTGGCATCTGATGCGAGTATTGGACACCTGGAAGCTTTCTACAACAGTAGGCTTTCCTATTTAATATTAAATATAAGACGAGCCAAAAAATGGAGACCCGGAAGATGCAAGAGGGCACCATTTGATTTCGACCACTCCACGATTATGGTATCCTGCATTTTCTAGGATGCGCACCTGATTTCAATAGTCATTTAATATGAAGAGGAAATCAAGGCAATACCGATAACCCGAATGATTAGGGCAGTGAGAATCATGGCGGGTCGGCATTCTGGATAATCTTATGGAAGTTCACTCACTTATAACGCTATACTGCTATTAGTTACATGATGTTAGAGACATCTTATACGCCTACTAATTAGACTAGGGGATTGCAGAAAATGATTTCAGTTTATTTATAAATACAATATATATTTGTTCGCATCAACACGTGTAGATAACAAGTATAAACAAGTTAAGCTACGGTTAAGTAAGATGACAGAGGTATATCAGAAACAGCTTAGGTATAACTTGAAGATATTATCTATTGCACTAGTTCAGTACATTTCTAGTTTCTACTCCCTTGTCTTTTGTAGCATATATGGCAAACAATGCTTGGACAATAAATTAAAACAAGCTACAAGTTTTCCAAGGAGGTACTTTTGTAGTATAGAAACCATAACATATTTGTACCAATCTAATATGGAATGTTGTTCTTATAGAAAGCAACCTTCTCATCTATTGGAAAAGTAGATAGAATATGAAATGTTCTTTAGTATGGCCTCTACCACATGTTTCTACCTTTATAGTTCAAGTTCTAAGCTTTTTAAATTTGCGCTATTGCTCGTAGATATTGCCTCCCTGTCCTCCTCATGGTTGAATGCAATTTGGATGTCTACCATTCCTACTTGGTCTAATGAGTTGAATGTAGTTCATTATTGCTTAACGAATATATAACGAACAATGTCTTACAATTCTATTTTGTACATTATTTTGTTTATCTATGGTTTAGTCTCAGAATAGAATAAATTGCCGAAAGAGCAGTACCATGGGGTTAAAGAGAGTTTATTTCGAGTTAGTTCTAATATGGATTCTGCATTCTACCGCTGGATGTAGTTTAGATGCATGATACATGAATGTCCTCTTATTATCACCTAAGGATCATTTACAGTTTATTGGTATTTCTTGCACATGCTTACCAGTCAATTGATAAGACTAGATAAGTTTGTAATTCGTATGTAATTTATCAAAACAGGTATAAATAGTTTCGTACCATGACATACCAAATACCAACTACCTATTGCCTACTGCTAAGGACGCCTATTTATAGTGTATATGGTGCATAAATAACAAATCACTTGGTTTTCTTAGTTTCCTTCGTACTAATTTTGCGTCTAGATTTCCTTTGTTTTGCGAAGAGTAATTTACAGATATATTTGAGTGTATAATATTCCATAAGTATGAGAACTGTGCAACATACAACAAAGAAAGCAATCACGTCCAACAAGTAATATTGATACATGGGAATATGGAAAGCCATGCTTTTCAAATGCTTGGTACTCTTATGACTGATGACGTGTTCAACCCAAAATATGGCCTTATCCATGGGGCTCATCTCTTGGTTTCTATACAAATCGGATTTCATCTTAATATTGTTTCGATATGTTTGATTGGTAATCATTTCATGTATACTGTTGGTCAGTATATTTTCGGATAACTTGTTTACATCTAATTTGATAGCATAGCCATTCTTAACACTATTTTCGGCGTTATTAGGTTGGTCACCTAAGAGTGGAATACATATCATTGGTACACCCATATAAACTGCTTCAACTGTTCCACCCAAGCCAGCATGGGTGATAAATAATTGAACATTAGGATGGGCTAAAACTGCTCTCTGCGGCAACCAATTGGTTAAATATATGTTCTTCGGTAGATTTTTGAATTGTCTATCAAATTTCCAGAGGACATTATACTTCAGTTTACTGAACGTCGTCAGCAAAGCTTGAATGCTTTCTTCTGGAAACATTGCGCTGCTCACGTGCGATCCCATACTGAAAAGAATGGCGCCATCCTTGGCCGCGTCCAGGAATGATTTCATATCCTTGGGAACTTCTTCGATATCTTCCAAGTGATACCCGCCAATCCGGATCATGTTGCTGAGATAAGGTCTGGCCGATTCAGTCGTGAAATGGGCATTTATGAGATGAAGATTGACGTCGGCAATAAGGTCCTCTAATGGTGGTGCATTCGGAAAGTGTTTGCTCAGCGCTCTCTTCTGTAGTGGTATATTGACAAAGTTGATTATAGCAGCAGAGACCATATTAACTGCCACGTTAGCCACACGTTGCCAGAAACCCATTTCCGATGTGAAGGGCAGAAACACATTAGGAACATATGAGCTTGGCGATGGGTTGTTTGTTAGATAGTTGATCCATGGATTGGTGCCCACTGAGCTGAATCCAATTACAGTGGAGTTGAGTTTATGACTTAAACCAAGAAATGCCTCGTTGAGAATAAACGCGTGAATGGTCACATCGAACTTCTGGTTTTCTGCGATGAAATTTTGAATGTTCTTACTCTCCAGATTGAAGGACGTTAACAGGTTCACTACATTGGGTATTTGCTTAAGTTTGGATACGACAGAAATGTTGGGATTCGAAAAGTATTGCATTATCCGGTCTTTCTCTGCAACTGCGCCGTCGATTTGAATGTCTCTATAGTTTTCCGGTGGGTTCTCCATTTTGAATGCACTTATAAACGTCACTTCATGACCACGTTTTAGGAGGCCCTTTAATAGGGCTGCACCTAAAATAAACTGACTCCTAGCAGGTGGTGTAAAAATTGCAAGTATCTTAGCATTCTCTGTAGTCGGAATCAATGTAAAATAAGCTAAAAGCAGCGATACTGGAAACGACAAACCACGCATCACGATTGAATGTTTATATTGTGTAATATCTCGTCAGACTGACGATATAATGAAGTTGTTTGTTTCGAGTATGATCAATTACATTCCAGTACATGGATGACTAACTGTCTGATAAATTACGAATAGGAGAAGTTTATATTCAATGCCATTACAACGTGGTTGCATACAGTTAATATACTACAATATCTTTAATTTCATTTGGACAATCCGTATACAATATCTAAACAGTAGTTTAACAACAATTTGAAACATGAGGGTAAAGGTGCAGATTGCTAATATGATGAACGCGTAGACATCAAATAAGTAGTACTTGTAGAGAGGCATCTGGCTGCCCTTGCACTTAGCATAATTAGCATTCTTGTGTTTGAGGGTGCGCTCCACCCAGAAGACAGCTCTCTCCATTGGATTGATTTCTTGATGACGCAATGCATCCGATCTGATAACGATCTCATTTAAGTATGTTGGATTCGTGGTCACCTCCATAATTGCCGAATATAATTTGTCCTCGGTGAGGGTTTCCGTATCCAATTGAATCGCGTATCCATTCCGCATGCTCTGAGCAGCATTCATGTGCTGGTCCAAGAAAATGGGCAGAATAATCAATGGCACAGCATTGTAGACCGATTCCAGTATACTACCGAATCCACCGTGCGTAATAAACAGCTTCACATTAGGGTGGCTTAGAACGGATCTCTGCGGAAACCATTTCATTGTTTTAACATTATCCGGTTGTCCTTCAACATTCCTATCATTCTTCCAGAGGATTTTATACGGAAGAGAAGCAAAACATTTCAACATTAGCTTCAATTTACCACGCAGGATTTTCGCGTTTATGTTAGACCCCATGCTGAACAGGATGACACCATCAGTTGCGTGGTCCAGGAAACTTTTCAAGTCTCCACGCAATTCCTCTATAGTCTGCATATGGAAACCTCCAATTTGTATCACGTTCGTGAGGTAAGGGCGCACATTTTCTATCGCCATGTGCGAATTAACAAAGGTCATCTGAACGTTGCGCTGTAACTCGCTCAGATGAGGTGCACCCGGAAAGTGTTTCTGTACGATTTCATTTTCAGTGCGCTGCCAGAAGAATCCAATGTAAAAATCGATGAACAAGTTCATGATCGCGTTCATTACGCGTTGGAAGAAACTCATCTCGTCACTGTAGGCCAATAGAAAGTTTGGTACATATGCTGAAGATATTGGGTTCTTCGTATACGCAGCATACACCGAATGCATGCCTATCACGCTGAATCTAATGGTAGGCGCATTGAGGGCATGGCTTAATCCAAGCATAGAATCCATGCCTAAATTGATCACCAGGTCGAATTGTTCACCGCTGGTGACCAATTCTTTGACCTTCTCCTCGGAAAGCAGGGCATCGTTGGCGCTGCTTGCGCTCTCCAGGACTGTGTAAGATTTCAGAAATGGAAACTTGCTTGCCTTTATCACCGATGCTTTGTGCACTTTCCGACGTGACGCAACATCGATATAGATATCTCTATAGTTCTTTACTTCTTCTTCAAGAGGAAACGAACTTATCATCGTCACGTTGTGCCCCCGGAGGGCGAATTCCTTCAATAAAGTGCTGCCTAGAATTGCATGACTTTGGGAGGGTAATGGAACTAGTCCTAGAATTCTTGCTGCATCTCCAATGGGGCACTGGTCGACAATCAGCAAAAGAACTGCGCAAATTGTATGGAAATTCAATTTTGAATTATACATCAGATTAGTAGCAATATTCACAAAAGTTGATTTGTCTTTAACACGTTGTTGTGTTTTTCAACAACTTCTTAATTTAAGTATGGAGTAACTGGTTAAGCGCAATAATATATTAATAGATTTGGTATTACAACTATTCTTATTACAATGCTTTGAAATTGTTATTATGAAGTATATCTGATAATACCGATGAAAACAAAACTCTTATCAACTTATTGACATCCTTAACATAAACAGTTTGACTTTCCCTTCAAACTACAATACATCCAATTATCGACTTTATAACAAATAAAGCCCATATCTCCTGGCGCTAAGAGATATATTTATTCTTTGTGATAATAATGGGATTCTGCCTGGGTGTGAACTTCCTCCAACGTATCCTTGGTTATGGAGACAAGGAGAAATGAAATGAATATGTTGCCATTTAGAGATATCTGAATTTTGAGTTGGTCAGTCATTGTTTTAAATCATGATTCAATTGTAAAATATGCACGAATAATATTTACATCTATACAAGGGTTTGCATTGTTACAGTATTCCAATGCAAATTGGGAATCTCTATATTGTATATTTAGCATGCTATTAATATGGATTGATGTCATTTGACTATTACACTTTGTTTTTATTTGCTAGGAATATTTGCTACAATAGAAACTGACCATAGCTGGTAACAATTACATTATCAATCGAATATGTTCACCTCCATCCCTGGATAGTTTTCATTCATGTCAAAGCCGTCAGTTCGTAGGAACGCAACATTTATATTATTGCCATATACCTCTGCCGGATTGCGTAATAATACTTGCAGGATTTACTGATAAGTCTGACAATAAAGGTATTGGAGAGGTCCTTGTGAGTAAGGTTTTTCTATTTTGAAAGAAATAATGATGCATAGTAATGGCAAATGTGCTAATATGTGGATTTAGTGATTCATGCTCTTTGGCCTTGTTATGTTGCTTATTCTAGAATGTAGGTACGAACAGAATTGAATTTACGTTGAATTCTATTTGTTCATAAATATTTAAATGTTCTTCTTATCGCTTACGTTTCTAGAATTTATTGCTAATGTGATAATTCGCCTCGCAAGCTTGATCAAATAGTAGCATGATAAGACAAGTAATGAAATGAATACAAGTAAAACTATGATAACATCATAACTCTCTCGTTGATACCATGGTAATGAAGTTGCGCGCGTTTTCAGAAACCTTGCTCCCCGATGATTCATTACGAATTCAATCCAATAAGCAGCTCTACCCATTGGATCAACATCTTGATTCCTGAATAATTCGGATCGCACCCGAATATTGTTCTTAAACTTCTTGTTGGTCGTTAGTTCACTTACAGCTTTCGCTAAGGTTTCGCTAGTAAGCGTGTCTTTATCTATTTTAATTGCGATCTCATTATCAGCGCAAAACTTGGCATTCATGAATTGGTCTACGTAGATGGGTATTATAATCATTGGTACCCCGAAATAAATCGCTTCAACCACACCTCCTTTGCCTCCATGATTAATGAAAATTTTTACATTGTGATGAGCTAGAACAGATCTCTGAGGAAGCCAGTTTACAATCTTCACATTGCTGCTGACTGGCAGCTGCTTATCAAAATTCCACAAAATATCGAATTCTGAGTATCGAAAGTAATTGACAAATTCTGATAGAAATTGTTGGTCAAAATTGGCGCTTTTTAGATTGCTGCCAAAACTAAACAAAATCACTCCATGTTTAGATGCGTCTAGAAACTGCTTGATGTCCAGGGGAAGTTCTTGGTAATTCTTCATATAGAATCCTCCAATGTTAATCATATGTTGAAACACTGGACGCATTGAATCAACGCTGATGTGCGAATTGATGAGGTGTACATCAATACTTTCTCGTAGAGTTTGCAAGCTTGGCGCATCAGGAAAATTCTCTCGCAATAATTTCTGCTGTATCGGTTCGTTCCAGAATTGCAAGTAGACGCGACCAAGGCTATTGACTACGAAGTTGTTGAGGCGCTCCCAGAAGTTCATTTCGTCACTGTATTTCCCAATTAAGTTCGGAACGTACGAGTTCGGAGACGGAATTCCGAGCATAAAAGATGTCATAGTTGAAGGTGCCACATGTGCGAATATTATAATTGACGAATTAAATCTATGCGCCATACCCCAGGCGGAATCTAACGTTGACTCAAGAAAGATAACAGCGTCAAACTGTTGATTGCTTGCGATTAATTTCTGGACGTTTTCATTTCTGTAAAAGTGCTCGCCCAGTTTAGTTAGAGCTTGGTAAACCGATACCAATTCTGGTATCCAATTTGAAGTTTGTATGATACTTGATTCGTAAACTTCTCGCAGAACTGTCAGGTTTAGTGTGACATCTTTGAAGTTCTTCACAGGTTCCCTCTGAGGGTAGGCACTGACCATAGTCACTTCATGGCCGCGTTGGGCCATACCCTTTAACAATTCACTTCCCAGGATCCAGTGGCTTTTACTAGGCAATGGAAATACAGCAAGAATTCGGCCTGCTAACACTGGGGCTATTGCAGCACATAGAAGTGTTGCTATAAATAAGACGTTGATGTGCATGCTGAACGCGGGACATTATGTTGCTATTTTATATTTCACTTTATTTATACATTACTTTACTAGTCAGCCTTGTGTTTAACAATCTCGTTATGATGGAAGGAGCTCAGCGAAATGACGCTGCAAATACTAAGTTTATACGCGTTTCAGAACTCATACCTCTGGATTGTTATTGTGAATTTTTACTACACGCGATATTTCTATAACTTTTATAGCACATGCCCTTTTTCCAACAGATATATAATGAAAGCTAGTGACAGTACTTGATTTCAGGTCCTGGAGGTTTATTACCATCGATTACCAGATGCGAAAGTTGATTACTTGAAGACCTGAGATGAGTGGGATATATACAAGGATGAAAGGTGGATACAAAATAAAGCAGAATGTTATCAATTCTAAGTTCTTATCGTTGTCCTGTGGTATACCTTATAGAATTAATTTTTATTCATCATTAAAGTTTCTACAATTCATCATGTAACCATCTGGACTGAATTTTCTTCAAGAAACTCAGCAGGGGTAACTAGGATTCTAAATTAGGGATCAGAGTGCAATAGGCCTTTTAGGCCGCGGTACTTGGGGCGATAGGTGCCTGCAGACCACCCTAGTAATAATAAAAACTATCTGCCCTTTATCGTAGAAAACTTGAATGTCTAAAGGTTGGTATTGTGTATTGTTAGACCTCTGTTGTAAGATATGCAATATGGTTTTTGAATGAATGTGAATGTAGATATTATCTCAAGCTGGAATACATATGAATTTAATAATAGTTCTTCTTCTAATTGTCGAATCTAAATAGCATTATACCATTTCATATTTGCCTGTATCCCAGCAATTCTAATAGTGAAAATAAGAAAGGATAAGCAATGTAGAACACTAAAACTTCTTCTAGAATTGGCTAACAAAATTATACGCTATATCGAAGTCCCTGGTACCGGGTTTCTAAATGTGATTCCCTGATGTTCCTTAAATCAATAAAACCTAGGTCCGAAATGGGAATCGTTACCCTTTCTCTGATATTTTGCCCTTTGGATTTTCTAAATTCTAAACTGGGTATACCATTTAATTAATGCTTCCTCTAATACCAGAACATGATCTTATTGGGGGGTTTCCTTTTGGTGTTGGTATCGGCTCTATTTATCACTTTCATAAAAAGTCTGTTATAGCAAGGGGATCAAAGTGCATTAGTTTGATATAAATTAACGAGGTATCTTCAAGGGACCGGGTAGATTATATAGGGCTAAAACTTTTATCGTTCTATTGTAAATTAAATAACTGTTACAAATTCTTCTTAATTTGAATTCTACTTCGATGAATCAGTATGATTCTACGAAAGAACAATATGCAGGTTTTGTAGGCGAATATGATGAAAATTGAAGCAACTACTTCTAGAAATATAATGACATCAATGGATTCCCGTTGGTACCACGGAAGGGAAAGTGCTGCTGATTTAAGGAAGGTATGTCCCCGATGTTTCATGACATATTCGATCCAATAAATAGCTTTGTCCATTGGATCAACTTCTTGATTTTTGTACAATTCTGTTCTCATGCGAATATTCTTTGTGTACTTTTTATTGCTCATTAGTTCATTCGCAGCGTTCATTAAAACTTCGGCCGTAATTGCAGACTTGTCCAGATTTATGGCAATATTGCAATCAGCACAATATTTTGCATTCATATGTTGATCCATAAAGAGGGGCACAATAATCATTGGTATGGCATTATAAATAGCTTCATTGATACTGCCTCTGCCGCCATGATTGATGAAGATTTTCACATTTTTATGTGCCAACACAGCCCTTTGTGGCAGCCAATTGACGATCTTCACGTTTCTGCTAACATTCGCCGGATGTTTATCAAAGTTCCACAGAACATCATACGGTGATTTGCGAAAGAATTCTAAAATTTGCTCTAGCACTTGCGGTTCCAAATTTCCACTGTTAATATTACTGCCGAAATTAAACAGAATCACTCCTAGTTGGGAATTGTCGAGAAACCTTTTAATATCATCGGAAAGTGGCTCAGTGTGTCTCATATAAAATCCGCCAATGTTAATCATATTCTGAAAGATGGGGCGAATTGGATCAACGGCAATATGAGAGTTGCTCAGATGTATGTCAATCTTTTCTCGAAGAGTTTGCAAGCTGGGTGCGCCAGGAAAATTCGCTTTCAATAAATCTTCTTGTAAGGGTCGATTCCAGTAGTGAAAGAACAGCATACCCAGAGAGTTACAAATGTAATTGCAGAGTCTCTCCGAAAAGGACATTTTCTCGCCAAATTCAGTTATTATCAATGGTACGTAGGAGCTCGGATTTGGAAAGCCGAGCATGTAAGAGGTCATTATATGTGGGGCCATGTTTGTGAACGTGATCATTGAAGAATTAAACTTATGCACCATTCCCCATGCTGCATCAACCCCGGAGTCAAGGAAAATAATTGCGTCAAATTGTTGATCACTATTGATGAATTGCTGTACATTCGTGTCCTCAAAGAACACTTTACTTAATCTGGTTAGAGCGAGCGCAAGCAGAACACCTTTTGGTGTCCATGGGGCTTGCATTGTGACTTTTCCATGGACTTCCCGCAGTTTTGTTAAATTCACCTCGATATCATGGTAGTTCTTCAGTGGTTCCTTCTGTGGAAATGCACTGAGCATTGTGACTTCATGTCCTCGCTTGGCCAGTTCCTTTAGGAGTTCACTGCCCATTACCACATGGCTTTTGCTTGGCATGGGAAAAACGCCAAGGATTCGGCCACCCCTAGCAGCACTAAATAACGCATATGAGATTATTATTACGTGCAAGATGTGCTGATGCATTATTAATGTTTCATTGTATTTGACCATTTATTTCGAAATGTGGCACCACAGTAAAAACCGATTATTTAAACGCATTTCCAACTGGGAAACTATTCGATATGCGAACGCCGTTATCTTCGGAATTGTTCATTTTTTAACATTATTCACCTACTGGTATTAGCAAAGTAAGTTAATTTATGAACGTATAGTAACATAACTTATGATCAGCAGAATAGTTCAAAACTACTTATCGTTTTATCATTTACTTTTAATGTGTTGATTACACGTTATTAATTACATAACTTTGGTATCTTACCTATGATAATTAATATTTTAAATATTGTGTTACAGGCGTATGCAAACATTGAAAGGAATTTGTATTTTACTCTTCTTTTGTCCTTTCTAAAAGGTTTTTTATACAAAACGATATTTGATCTTGTCCTTCAAAATGTACTTTCAGATCTTACAACTCCGAATTCTATTAATAGGCTAGAAAATGCTTTTACCCCTTTTGGTGAAAACGCGCGACAAACGAGGTATACCATAGTATTGGAGCAGTATGGAATTGCTACCAAGGTGGATTCCAAAAGGCAAGCCAGAAATAGAGAATAGAACATAGACTAGAAAGAGAACAAAGTTGTATATACCAAAGTAGGATATAGCAGCTCATATTATGGCTAATATTCAATTACCTCTTATAATTCTATAGATACTTTCATAGACATTCATGGATACGATCTGGTAGAAGCAAATACCATTGCTTATTAATCAAATATATTTTTAATTGTGGAACCAATGCGTAACGACATTGTTATCATATAGACAACAATTCAGAAACGCATTCGGATTATCGTTTATCCTTGCACACGTGGGCTTATTTAGCGTAGCAATACTACGGTTATATAAGAAAGGTACAATTACAGGAGAAACATGAAAAGTTTAAACATTCTAAATACTTTCTTAGAATGGCAAAAATAATCATCTCTGATAATAATAATTAGTTTGCAGTACCTTATACAACATTATTTAAAGGCAATTTAAAAGGACGTTAAGTTTCCTATTGTATTCTAGAAATTCGTTAGTTTCTAATAGTTTGTAGTTAGTAAATGTTAGGTCATACAAGTTTAAGAGAAACTCATTAGCAAACAAGCCAAAATTACATTTAATTCGGGATTTATCGGGTATATTTCCCCAAAATAAATATTAATAATCGGTATCCTAATCGAAGTACAAAAGAAATTATTTTCACACTAAGAAATAGTAATAACAGAACGAAAGCTATGACGTCAAGTAGCAGGTATTGGTACCAAGGAATATTTCGTCCTCCGGCTTTTAAGTGCTTTGCACCTTTATGTTTGACGACATGTTCGATCCAGAAAATTGCCCTGTCCATTGGATTCACTTCCTGGTTGCGATAGATATCGGATTTGAGCATAATTTTCTCCTTGTATTGCGGATTTTGCAGAATTTCGTTGATAACTTGCGTCAGTTTCTCTTCGTCCAAAGTTGCAATATTCACGGAAATAGCATATCCATTAGCCACACTTTCGGCGCAATTCTTAAGCTGGTCTCCAACATGCGGCATGCAAATCATTGGAACACCAGCATAGATTGCTTCAACCATACCCCCGATGCCTCCATGTGTCATGAAAAGCTTAAGGTTGTGGTGCAGCAAAATAGGTTTCTGCGGCAGCCATTTCTCGATTCGCACATTTTCCGGCTTGTCGGGCAACTCGTCCTCATATTTCCATAGTATATTGTAGGGCAGCTTGGCGAAGGTATTCAGAATGTGCCTCAGAATCTGCTTGTCAATGTTGCTGCCTCTTGCATTGCCACCCAAATTGAAATAAATGACCCCTTTCGTGGATCTGTCCAAGAACTCCTTCAGGTCACTGTCCATTGCGATCTTCTCGTGCATATGGAATCCACCAATCGGAATGACGTTTGGCAGTAAGGGTACCAAAGTGTCTGTGGCATAATTGCTGTTGATCAGAAACAGGTCCACATTCTCAATCAGTTGATCCAAAGGAGGTGCTCTTGGGTAGAACCGCTTCAAGATATCGCTGTGAAATGATTTCGCAAATACCTCCAAATATATATCGGAAATTAGCCACGCAACCGTATTCATTAGTCGCTGGAAGAAGGTCAATTCCGATGTAAATGGTAGGAATAGATGTGGTACATAGGCATAGGGCCTGGGATTACCACTTGCATAAGCAAGAAACGGGCTCATACCAACTGTGTTATATCCGATAGCCGTGGCATTAACATGATCGCAAATTCCCAGAAACGATTCCGACATGGTCAGAACATAAATGCAAATATCGTACTTTTCTTTTCGATCCAAGAAGCTACGCAAGTTTGAGCTTTTGTGTATACATTCGCAGAATTCTGGCAGAAACTTGAAGGTGTCCATCCATTTGGTGAAGGTTGAAATTTTAGGGTCTGTCCAGTACGTAAGCCCTTTGTCCACGTTAAACTCGTAGTTCCAATGTATCTCCTTATAGTTCTCAATGACTTCACCAGTCGGAAACAAGGTGATCAATGTGACCTCATGTCCTCGGCGAGCTAGCTCCTTCAGAAGGACGCTCGAGGCAATGGTGTGACTCTTGCTGGGCATCGGAAAAAGGGCAAGAATTTTCGCGGTCTCACATTGGCCCCATATGGCAGCACTCATTAATAGACATAGAATCACAATCATTTCACTCTTGGTAATGTTCATCAATGATAGAAACTCAACTTAACACCTACTGAGTGATAAGTTTATCAATCAAGTTGAGCAAATAATGGGCATATCAATACTTAGATCTATACTGATTTATGTTTTACATTTCTGATAGTGCGGAATCTGATGAACCAAGATATCGAATACTTAACAATCCAATATGCGAGAATGGATGATAATGTGAGTAGCAAAATGGAGACTAGGAGGACGTCAAGGAGAACATACTGATAATGCGGAATAGCGGCAGCTGGCGATTTCAAACGCTTCGCCCCTTTATGCTTGATAACATATTCGACCCAAAAGACTGCTTTATCCAGCGGGCTCATCTCCTGGTTCCGATGGCACTGCGACTCCAACATGATTGCGTTTTTGTACGCCGGATTCGCGACAACTTCCTTCATGGCCACACTTAGCGTTTCCGGGCTCAAGTCCTCCCAATTGAGGCGAATGCCAAACCCCTGATTAACCATGGCCGCGATGTTGGCGTTGTCGGCGCCGGAAGTCGTCAGTGCTAGCATCGGCACTCCATAGTAAATCGCCTCGTGGTAACTGGAGCGTCCGCCGTGGGTTATAAAGAGTCTGGTATTGGGGTGCGATAAGATGGCGCGCTGCGGAAGCCAGGACATCAGGCGGACGCTCAGCGGAACATTATTCAGCGGCGGTCCTTCGTACTGCACAATGACATTGTGCTCCGATTTGGCGAAACACGAGAAGACGCTCTCGATCACTTGCACCGGAAACTCGGCGAATCGCAGATGGGCGCCCAGGGAGCAGAGGACGACGCCGTTCTTGGATTCGTCCAGATACTTGAGCAAATCCGGCGATAGTCTTTCGCTCTTCTGCAGGTGGAAGCCGCCGATAGCAATGAGGTTCGGCAGGGTCGGGCGGGGCGATTCAACGTAGGGATGCGAGTTCACCAGGTGCATGTCCACGCTGTCGATAAGCGCGTCGAGGGACGGGGTGGTGGCGAAGTGCATCTTCAGCAATCGCCTCTGTATCGGCATGTTGAAGTAGTGCTTCGTGAACGCGTAGAAGAGGTTGCCATAGGTGTTCCGGAAGCGCTGCCAGAAGCCCATCGGATCGGAGGCGCTCGCTGCGAATGCGTGGGGCACATATGAATATGGATGGGGATTGCCCGATAAGTAATCGAGCGCATTGTTGCCGCCAAAGGGGCTGAACGAGATCGTCGTGGCGTTAACGCAATGACTGATTCCGAGCAACGCTTCGGCGAACAGCTCCGATATGGCGACGTCGTAGGTCGCGCCCGACTTCAGCAAGTCCTGCAGTTGTGCGTCCTCCAGCAGCTCGCTGATCATATACTTCATATCCGTATTGCTGAACTTGATGTGCTGCCACATGCTCACATTTAACCGCATCAAATGCTTCGAATATTGTCGCCGCACGTTCGACGCATCCACGTAGACATGCTGGAAGTTACTAGGGAGGGCGCCCTTCTTGAAGGTGCTTATCAGAGTGACCTCGTGGCCTCTGCTCGCCAGTTCTTCAAGCAGGGACATTGCGAGCACCTCATGGCTTCGGCTGGGAAACAAAAACACGCCCAGAATCCTGCCGGATTGAACCTTGCTGAAAAGCGTCAGCAGAATCAGACTAACGGGGCCAATGGACTGCATGCTTAATCGAACTAATGAGGTCTCATGACAACCACATGCCAAGAAGGCAGATTTCGCAGTGAACCAAAATTGATAAGATAACTCATCTAAATATTGAATTAAGAAAAACGCGATTCGAGACAGAACACAAATATTTCCCAATTCGAGTACAAATAGAAAGAGCTTTGGCAATAAGAGGACAAACAATAGTTGGCGGTGGCAAGCATCGAGGCGAGAAATTGAAGCTCATGCAAAGCTTTCTTTGAGCGCGTCTAATTTACAGCAAAGGGGAATTAAAATAGGACACAATGCGATGTAATAGGACGGGAGCGATACGGCGAAACAATTCCGGAATTTCCTCAGTCATCTATGAGAGCATCGGAAGTGAAACTCTGCTGGAAATTGGAAGCGAATGTCTGAACTATTCTTCATTCTCCTATCTTTGCGAATTGCGCGCTTTCACTTGTACATTTAGTTCCTCTGTGGTTTCATTATGTGGTGAAATTTACAGGGAAATACTATTTGTCCTCCCTCAAATGAGAATTAAATCTTATTACTGCTAAAGTAATTGGGTTTTGGAGCACCAGGGGTGCGACTACACAATGCTGTAAATTACATTTGATGAAGCAATTGAGTTTGCAAATCTAATGGTAAAAACTTAGACATCGAAATATGTTCGACTTCTAATTAATCGATCTTATAATGCTATTTGTTGCACTAAGATTCATTGTTATAGATTTTTTAGTTTCCGGGAAAACTGGAAAAATTCAATCTGTAGGCGAACCACTCATCCTAGGAGTCAGCGGTTAGAATAAACGCAACCCTTGTGGCGCTCCACCTCAGTGGTTGAATGTTGGCGGGTGAAAGGTGAAACGGTTGCAGCTCGTGCTCGGATTGTCCAGATGTCAGACTTCGGCGAGGCCGTCAGTCACCCCGTCACTCAAGCTACAATTTATGTACGCTGAAATAAGCACTGACACGTTGGTGGTGGTTGCTGGGGGTGGCAATGTTTGTAGGTACGTTGAATTCGTATTTCCATAGCGGGAGCGCGCGATTTTATTGAAATCAGAAGACTTTGCTAGTCTTCCAGTTTCTGCGCTCCATTGTAAGGCAGTAATCCAATAAAATGTCTATTTGATTGCCACGCTATCAACTTTTACCCTTCATTCGCGCACCAAGCTTCAATACGTCCAGGCTTTTTGGAATTAATAGAGTTTGCTGGATGGTTTAGGGAATTGCATGACGATGCTGGGGATGGGGTCACGCATTTCCTGACCGCATCCCCAACGTTTAACTGGAACCAATTTGTGATCCATCAGAAGAGTGCCAATCAAACGGCACGAAACACCAAATACCAGCCCACCCACATGCAATAAGATTATACCCTTTTTGCGTTGACTTGCTTCAAACGTAGATAAAGAAACTTTCTCACTTTTTACTATTTCTCGATTCAAAAATTATTTCCTTCATTATTATAATGAATACCTTATCTTAATTCAACCCTATTACAATTTCCGATATTTAAATGAAAAACTAAAGCCGTGGGGGTAAATGTACTCCATTTATAATATAATTGCAACCGAGTGATGTCATGGAACTACTCAATTTGAAAATCATATTTCGATAACGTTTAATTCTAACATTTTTATCATTTGCTATGTTCAAACAAAATTAGTATTTTGCTTATGCAATTTGCCAAAGGGGCGGATATGTTAATTCCAGATTGAATGAGAATACCAGAATGAATTTGAAAATTAATTTGCGCGCTGCGCAAAGCAAAAGCATTTAATTAACTGGAATGTCGTTCCAATTAGAAAACTTTTCGTGCACTGCATAAAAATATCAGCGCGACTCACCCTTATCGTTTTTAATTAACGAGAAAGAAAATGATAATCATAACAAGCAGCGTTGCGTATTTCGCAGCGAGTAAAATGGCGAGTAAAACGTGAAATATTAATTGATTCCTTATCAATTGATTTCAGCAGCATTCGGGACGTTTTCAATATCATGGCTTCTGGCATCAATTGTTCGAACCATTTAATTAAATTTAACTCGCAATTTCATTGATAAAACATTGCCAAAAGTTGGAACAATGTTAGCCCAGCCCAGTCCTTGGGAAAAATGATTAAATATAGAATCAACCCTTATTTCTATTACTGCCAAACTGTAGCAGTTGAAGCTGACAAGGGTTGAAATAAGACAGGATTGCTAGATCAGTGGATGTGCCCAAAATAGCAAGCATCAAATCAATTCGTTATAAATATTGTATTATTTGCAATATTTCATGCACTAGTTAGATAGGCGTTAATAAAATATGTTATTTAATGGAAATCCAAACAAACTCCTCCCAGGCTATCATTACTCGAATCTACTGCTTTTGAATTATTGAAACACAACGGAGTGCTCCGCAAAGACCTAGTCAATGTGTTTAATTGCTAAATAATTGAGCACTAGTAATCTACCCAGTATTCCAATGCACCACCAAACATGAACGACTACTAACTCTCTAACTTCGAGTTGCTCAATAGCCTAATAGTTAAAGTACAGAGTTGCGATACTGAAGGTGATAGGATCGATCCCCGTCACGGCGTTGTACTTTAAAACCTTTACCTTAAGCCTCGAAATTACTTTCTCCTCAGAACGGAAGATATCCCAGAATGTGTCCTAAATTAAATTTCGATAGGAACATTATAGAGGGCTCCCCTAAACAAACCTGGAACATCAAGCAAACTGAAGCAGGATGCAATTCAGGAATCTACTTGCTAGAAGCTAAAACTGAGAACGTCTTCTCGGCTCGATGGCCCGTGAAAGTGAGACCTCCCGACTGTCTCTGACAGTTGTCAGAGAATTGCCATCCGACTTGGGACGGACATCCGGGTGCTGAAGGAGTTATGGTGGCAATGACGCAAACCTATGATGACAAGTTGCTCTTCGAGCCGAAAAATCAACGAACGGAAAGGATAGATCCATTCACGTTATCTGCGTGGATGCAATATATCTTTGGATGCTTTTCGAACATCTTTTTGCTTTCGTTTTATCTCAGTGCATTGAAAACTTTCCCTACTCGGACAAACTGAACATTCATTATACCGATTCTATATTATTCCTTATTTGGTCATGATTTAGATTAAGTTTCCGGCAATTGAAAATTATGTAAAATTATTGGAAATAAGGCCAAACTGTGAGTTAGAACATTTCTTAAAGAATAGTAAAGGAAACTGATAGGCAAATGTGTTCTAAGTTTGCGTTCCGCCTTATAAATTTAAATGGCAATTGTTTCTTGTAATTCGCCTTGAAAGCATTTTATTATTAACCTTGTTTTGACTTTTCTGCTCGCATACCTCCTTTTCCAGTGAAGCAATTACCCACTTCTCCTTTTTCTACTTGTATAAATTGTCGAAAGTCCGATTAAGTACATGGCAATTTTCTCAAATGAATTCCCTTGCAGAATAACAATTTTCAGTTGGCGCTATGCAGCATACGAAAGTCATTACAGGAATCATGCTCCCGGATCCCGTTTAATTAAAACTCGTAAAATTTACTATATTACGATAAATTTCTTTTTATTGCCTAACTTCTCTACAATGTAAGCAATAACAAAAATTATAGATAATTAACGAAATAGCAGTCATGATTAGAGTTCGGAAATAAATGCAGAAAAAAACATGTAAAAATGCGCTTATAAATGCACAGAAAATGGGCAATTTATGCAAGAAAT
>JAOEHK010000006.1:76850-87181 GCA_025447835.1 Labidoglobus nevermanni
TACTGCTGGTGGGCATCTGGAAACGCGTTCGGCGCATCTTGATGATGATGCCAGCGATGAGTCAGAGCGTGGGAAAATCGGAGCGCAGTCAGGGGGCGCACATGTGCGCGCCGTTCGCGCGTGACGCATCTGTCCTTCTGGAGATGCGTCCGAGTGCAACAAGTGCGGCTGCTGCGGCAGCTGGAGCGCGTGGTTTCCTCCAGTCCCTTGTCATTCTCTCGCCCGGTGCGTGTTGCCATTCGCCGACTGGACGGAGAACTGATAAGGGCTTGTGGGAAGGCCAGATCAACGATCACGCACGTCCACGACACCCGATGGCTCTTGAGATCATCGGCCAGCAGGAGCCCTTCCTGCCGCCTTCCGACAGATCGCAATTGCGGAACAAGCCGGCCCCTTGCCCGACATGTTGACCATGCGCTTGCTCTCTTTGTGCACAACCTGCAGCATGGAGCATGGGCTGGCCGCCCGCCTGTGCACAGAGGCAGCACGCGTGGTCACGCAGGAGTGTGATGAGAGTCTCCTGCGTCGCCATGGCAACGCGGCGAATCGACGCGGGGGCGGCGGAGGCGGCGGCGGCGGCGGCAGGCAGACGTTTATGATGATTAAATTGGTCTGCCCGCCTCAACGAGAAACACAGCAACACTTTTTTAGATGCCGCCCATTGATTGATCACCTGATCACTCGTCTTTGCTGGGAGTTGGCCATCGGAGGGACGCCAAGCTGGCCGGTGATCAATTAGTCCCCACTGAAGCCATATTCCGAATGAAGGCCGCATCAGGCCTCTCCTCATTCGCCTCGTAAAGGTCAATGCGGCCATTACACGTGATTACACAGGTGTGCGTCTCTAGGGGTGGCCAAACTGCTTATCATTGCCGTCCCTCAAAGAAGCATTTATTATGCTGTACCAAGTTGCAACGAACAGACACGGGGAATACCCGACTTCCCGTCACCAGAAGATGGATATGCTTCAAATTTCATCGAACGGTTGATCACTCCTCCCTGCTGCGGAAACCGCGAATAACGAATGCCGATCTCCTCCGGTCCCAATGGTAACGACAAGGGAGCGAACAGGGGGTCGCTTATTGCGCCAAATGCGTCATCAGTCAATGCCGCCTGCAATTGACGGCTACCCTTCCCCCCGCCGACAATTAGCGGCAATTAACATGCGACCTACATGCGATGGGTTAGCTTAGCTCCCTGTGCCCTGTGGTCACCTACCCTGGGTTGGATTAACTGCATTTTCAGTGATAGGTAATATGCAGCAATTAATTGCCAACAATAATCGCATCATCCCTCGCCACCCCGCAGTGTGGCTGTCAGCCTGCCGCGACGAGCGCGCGTCAGGGTGACGAATTGCACCTCTCGCTGCCATCTCGCGCGTCACTGTTAAACAATCGCCGCCGCCCCCGAGGGAGCATCGGGGAGCAGCAAATATTGTTCAGCCGAGATGGGGTTGAGCGGGGCTGAGTGCTGCGCCAGCAATGCGAATGACACCCGGCGGCCCCCCAACACCCTCACTTCCGCACCAAGATGGCTGGCATGCCAGCAGGCAGCCCTGACGAAATTATCGAAGCAGTTGATTGAAAAGCGTCCCCGCCACCCTCACGCTGACGAGATGAATCGCAGACGCGCACGATAACACGCCTGATCAATCACACATCGGCGGGCCGGGGGGTGGGGTGGGGGTGCGGAAATATGTCCGCGGCGGGCTAATGAACGGTTTAATGGAAATCGCATTAGCCGCTCTTTCGGTGTTAATCGCAACCCGCGCTCGCCCTCGCCCCATTTATCATCTGGCAAAAATGGCGAATGCGTGCGTGATGCACCGGAGGCGCTACATCCGATCGCACTCGGCGCGGGGTGGCGCGGCGGGCGCGTTTCAATTAACACCGCGCGAATGGAATGTAATTGTTTGTTATCGGCGCCACCGCACCCCCCCACCCCCCGCACCCATCGGCGCGGCCGATCGATGGTCAGCCAACGGGTTCATTTCCTTGCGCTGATAACAGGACAGAGGGTGCCAAACTGCAGCCGATCGCATGATTTACGCCGATTTTTCCGTTACAGACACGCTGTGATTCGAAAGCAGCGCCATCTGGCTGCCAACAGTGATACCGGAACATCAGCTCGACCATTTGATGCCCTGGGGTACCATGTCATGTTCTTCCCGATCAGCGGTTACCAATCGGTTCGCATAAGTTGGGAACCACTGTTCGAAATTGGGCTTAATGCTCGTCCGCTCTGTTGCAGGTGCCGTGGCTCTCAAAATCGACATCCTTTTCATATCGGCATACCCTGCCCAACCCCCTGGTCTACAGAGGTGGCAGAAGATGGATGAGCAAGGGACTGAAGTTTGCAAGTCTCATCAACAAGTTGCGCTCGCCCAACTCACAGGCAACGCCCAATTTACGGTTATTGCCTCTGTTTCCGGTTTGTAATTCACAGAGAGAAGTAAATGAAAATCGATTCGCGATGCTTCTTAGATTCGAGCCGCAAATTTGCTCCTAAGCCAACATCACCTCTCATCCTCACAAGCAAACAAGCTCATCTAAGGATCGCTAATTTAGTTTCGCAATGATCTCGTTCTAGTTGGATGAGCAATATTGACATTTACACTAGGGGGTTGGCGGTCGATTGCGATTGTGGCTGCAACGGGAAGTGACGCGCAAATATCTATTGCGGGCGCATTGTGCAAATGTTTTCCAGTGAATTGCAATTAAAATGGCTCAAATATAATGTTGGGACGCGTTCACCCCCGACCCCACCGCGCGTTTGATCACCTGCCGACAAAGTCACTGGCTTCTTCATGTTCATCAGCAAGTCTGCTTCTACGACGATTTGCGAGCCGAGAAGCGACGCCAAGGGATGAATTGGGGCGCTTGACATATTGCGAAAATGCCAAGACTGTCGCAAATCGACATAATTGCAGCCCCTCGATCGTTTGCTCGTGACATTCATCGCAAGGGTGCATGCCCTTAGTCGTTTTCCTAGCCCATTGGAACTATAATTAGTAAAACACAAAAGTGAATAGACAATTTTGAAAAGAACTGGAGCGCCACCTGCGTGAACCCAATAATAACCTAGCACGTTCTAGAACGTTTGTGTTTGTGTGTTCCACGAGTTTTCAGTGAGTAAATATTGTTTACCTTAACAATCAGGTACGTCATTCGAAAGCGCAAATTGCTCTGCATTTTTTGGTAGGTTTGGTCATAGGTCTAAACGTTTTGTCGAGCGAGAATCATAACAAATCTCGTTCGCACTTTGTCATTGTATAGGTTAACTCAATGCTCAACTCTTCAGATTTGGCATTCGAAAAATTAATGAGAGCCTTCCTAATTTGTTTTAGGTATGTCATTCGAAAGCGCTGCATCTTTTGGTAGCTTTGCTCATAGGTGTAAACATTTTGTCGAGCAAGAATCACGACAAATCGTTTAGACTTGGTCAGTGTGTAGGTTAACTCAATGCTCAACTCTTGCAGATTTGGGAGTCGAAAAATGAATGAAAGCATTGCTGGTTTATTTCAGTGTCAACCGGTACGAGGCCAGGAAGACTGAGAAGTGATTGTGAGATTCGTCGCTAAATGTGGCAACCATAAAGTCAGGTCTGTCCGTATTTGTGTCTAATTGCGCTTGGACTTGTCGCCAGAGCGATTCCCCTAGTATAAGTCTCAGCGGCGTTCCCAATTTTCCCTGCAACATGGAATTGGACGGCAGAGAGCAGCGAAACATCGAAGGGACGACGCCTTCAGGCAGCGAGAATCACGTCCACGATGATCCCCCTTTCTGAAATGTGGCACGTTCTGACCTAATGTTACAACCGGTCGCTGTTCCTTTGTGGTTAGCGGCAAGGTCAGGCAGCATCGGCTCACCGGCAGTCGGCAGGCGAATGAAAACTGAAACAGATGCGAAACTATTCCGCTCGGAATTTAATATCGCATAATGCGAAAAATAGCCCAGCAGCATTCCGCCCTGGGCGCGCAAATGGAGCGCAAACACATTAGCGAATAAAATAACAGCACTGCGCGGCCACATCGCAGCTGCAACCCCACCGGCTGGGCTGCATTAGGCCGTGGAATCGCGGAAACCGCCCGAGAGGGTGAGCGCCGCTCACTCAATCATATGAGCGAAATTAAAGCGGAAAAATGTGCGCAATGCGCTTTCGCACAGGTGATTTGCTAAATGTGTGCACGGGGGGCGGTCGCGTGGGAATCAATTGGACGCGCCGCGCAAATCCGCCCGGAATGCAAACACAACTAGCTGTTTACGATTCGCAAAATCGCGATGCGATTTGAATAGAGATGCCGAGCGCCCTCTCTGCGCCCGAACCAGCAACGACATGTCGGGGGCGGCATTAATGCGCGTTCAAAATTCATAGACACGACCCAGACGCCGCTCCGCACACCTTTCCGGTGCCTCGGACGGCACATTTTTGCACATTTTCACGAGTGAGTGATGCAAATGTGCGCAAACGCGAACAGGGGATGATTGTCAACGAGCGCCCCTTGTAATCTCGTCGAACAAATCCGCTAATCGCCGCATCGCTTACCCTGCACCCTGCATTTCTGCTAATGCGCTCTCCGGCGATCGAGCAGGCCGATAAGGTGTGCAGGGTGGTTGCGCGAATGAATAATGAGTGGAATGCAAAACATCTCGCCCGCCTGCTAATCGCACGCTAATTAAATGTGCGATCCATCATCATGCGATCATAAATCTGTCCTCATTAGCAATTAAGATGCACGCAGCGCAGCGGAAGCAGCGTCAGGTAAGGTTGGAGGAGGGGGTTGGATTGATGCGTTTCCGTGCAGCCCCTTTGGCGTCACCATATTTCCGCCACTTGGACTCGCAAAACAAGCGCATTTAATGAAATTCCAATCGAAAGTTGGACCACGTTTCGGGCGCGAATTCAATCAGGAATTATTTAGTGGCGGGGCCAGCGGCGCCAGCTGCAATCAATATGTCGGGGTGGCAAAAACGCCGCCGCCCAGGTGGAGTCGCAAGAAGCGTTGCCGCCCCCACCTGCCAATTCATCTCTCTGTCTCTCGGCCGCTTTATTTCGCCAGAAGTGGACACACAGTTGAAGGGGTTAGGCGCTGCAGTTGATGGGCGCGTAGGCGAACCGGAAGCCATGGGTGCCGTCGTCGGCCGGGGCGGCGGCGTCGGAGTGCACGTGCAGGTAGAACGGGCCCGGGTGAGCGGCTGCAGGCACACACATTGCGAGTTCATGTAAGGGGTGGGCATGGAGCAGGGGGACACGTACACGTGAAGACGGTGGGCGGGCGCGGCGTGGGCGGCGGCGCCGGAGACCCGGAGTCCAGCGAGACGCACTGGGTGGGCGCCGGCGTGCTTCCGGCCGGCGCCGTCGGCGAGCCCGCTTCCGGAATGTAGAGGTACTCGCTGGCGCAGATGGCGGCGGTGGCGTGCAGCTGCAGGTAGTCGAAGGTCATCTGCACGCCGCAGGTGTAGGGCCACCGCCGGAAGCAGATCGCGTAGTCCTGGTTCGAGTTGAACGCGCTGTCCGTGGGGCTGGCGAAGCCGAAGTTGCTCACCGTGCCGGAGGCGTCCGTGAAGTACTGCAGGCAGCCGAGGGGAGCTGCAACGCGCGGGGAGGTGGGGTGTTAGATGGGACGCAAGCGCGCGTGGAGGTCGTACCCAGCAGGGTCAGGTCGTCGGCCACCTGGTTGCGCGTGTCCTTGCCCTGCAGGTCGAGGCCGCGCGTGTGCGTCGGGCACTCCAGCTGCGTGACCTTGATGAGCCAGTGCGGCTCGACCAGTGGGGTCGCGGCCGCTGGGCTGCTGGGCGCCAGGCGCACGTTGAGGCTGATGCCGCTGTTGAGAGCCTGGTTGGCGTTCAAGTGGACGTAGACTATCGCAGACCGCGGCGTATTAGGTAAGCGGTGGGGGTGGGCTTGGGACGCTGGGGCACTCACAATGCTGGTTCGTCTGCGTGCCGCACACCTCGGGCGCGCGCACGTCCGTCAGGGTGGCCGGCTCCACGAAGAACACGTCGCTGCGGCACGCCGTGGAGACGGCGGCGGCCGGCGTTGGCGGGGTGGGGGTGGCGGGCGCCAGCAGCACGTCGACGAGGTCGATGCGCATCTGGCACACGTTGCGGCTCGCCAGGCGCACGAACATGCGGTGGACGGGCGCCTGCTGGCGCGGACTCGGCGGGCTGCTGAAGTAGCTGACCCGCGCGCTCGTGGTCTGGCCGGAGGACTTCTCAACTGCGGAGCAGAGGGCGAGTTACAGGAGGAGAGGAGAGGCAGGCCGGCGCGCACGCACAGACGCAACAGGTGTTCCAGAGGCGGCAGGAGCCGCGCGGCCCCGACCTGCCCCGGTTGATGCGGCACTGGGCGGCGTTCATGCAGGTGCCGTCGCGGCTCTGCCCGTCGGTCACGTTGCACGCGCTCCGAGAGTCCGCGCCGCCACCGCCGCTGCTGCCGCTGGTGGCCGGGTCTGCAAGAAGGGCGCGAGGTGGTTGTAGAGGTCGGACAAGACCGGAGAGCGCAACTCACAGCGAGTGTTCCAGATGAGGTTCAGCGGGCCGTTGAAGTCCGTGTCGGTGAGGTCGAACGGGTCCATGGCGAGGGTCAGGAGCGCGGCGAGCGGCAGCACCAGGAGCGCCCTGGCGAGGTGTGCCATTCTGGGTCTGCGAGCGCAATGGGCGAGACCGCGACCGCCTCGCACTTATATCCCAGTGCTCGCCTGAGCAAATTTGAACAGCAATTTGCGCATGCCGCAGGTCGAGGTGGTGTTGAAGTAACTGTGAACAGGCACCATCGCCTGCTCCTGACCCTTTAACGGTTGATTTTAATTCATACGCAAACAGCAGCGGCCCGAGGATACCGGCTCATGTCAACATTGAGCGCAATTGCTTAGAGATGAGCAGTGGTCATTGACTGAGGAATGCCCAAGAGTTTGTTTGCTCGACTATTTAGCGCCAACTCTATCGTTGATTGGAAGCAGCGAGCAGTAAGGTGGGTCTGAATACCATACGCTCAAACAAGTACTTGTTTATTTCTGGTCGCATAAAGACTTAAGTAGCACAATAATTTCCTCCTGGCGTCTAGTGTAACCTTTGGTGAATGGGCTCGCGGCTCAGTGGCGGTAGAACGGGTGCCTGCCGGCCGTGTAGGTGCTCATGGGGATGCCGCCGGCCGGGTGCTTGTAGACGTCGTTCTGCGCGTACTCGACGTCGTAGTAGATGCCGCTCTGGTTCTGCAATGAGGGCGTGTTCATGAGTGGGCACACGCGCGGGCACCCCGCGTACCGCCACCGACGCGCTGCTCCGGCTCTTGGGCCGCGGCACCTGGAAGCTGCGGCCGAGCAGGTCCGCCTTGTCCTCCTCCTCGCTGGAGCTGGAGTTGTCCAGCGGGCGCATGCCGTGCGGCGGGATGCTGAGCCGCGGCAGCGGGATGGGCGGCAGCGTGCCGTGCATGCTGGCGGCCGGGTAGCCGAACATGGCCGAGGAGGGCCGCGTGGTGACCACCGGCTCGGGCTGGTCGGGCGAACAGAGCGGTCAATGGTCAGTGGGCCACATGGCCAGCGCCCACTTACCGCGTAGTGGTTCGTCTGCGCCATGGCGTCGGCGATCTGCGCCCAGCGCAGCCGGTCCTCGAGCGTCATCTGGTAGGGGGGGCCGCCGATGGCGGGCGCCTTCGCCGACCCGCTGGCCGCCGCCAGGTAGCCGAAGACGGGGCTGCCGAGGGCGGCGGCGGCGGCGGCGGCGTGCGCGGCCGAGGCGGCCTGCTGCTCGCGGTTCCAGCGCCGGCTCCACATCACCAGGCAGACGAGCGTGAGGCCGATGATGAGCACGGCGGCCACGCTGGCGCCGATCGCCACCCCGAGCACCTCGCCGTCGAGCTCGCACTGCGCTCCGTAGTAGTTGCCGGCGCAGGCGCACACGGCCGCCTCGCCCTCGTAGCGGCACTCGCCCCGGTGGTTGCACTGCGCCGGCGGGCACTGCTCGCAGTGGCGGCCGGCGCGGTGCTTGCTGTCCGGCCAGGGGTCGCGGTACCCCTCGGTGCACGCGCACCGGAAGCCGCCGAAGGTGTTGACGCAGCGCGCCCACTGGTGGCAATCGTTGAGATCGGCGGTGGCGCACTCGTCCACGTCTGCAACCGCAGACATGGCATGTTAGGACAGGTACTCATGGTCGCGGTGCCACCCTTACCCTGCACGTTCGAGACGGACCCCGGCGGGCTGTCCACCCACAGGGCGCTGTTGCCGATGTTATTGCTGCGCCGCTGGATGACCCCGAGCAGGTGCCGCTGGATGTCGGCGCGCACGTTGGCCCGCGACGTCTCGGCGTTCTCCTCGATCTGCAGCGTCAGGTTGACGAAGACCCCCGCGCGCCCCTGCGTCCGGTCGCCCTCGTACACGCCGTTGACGCGCGCGCCCAGGAACTCGTCGCCGAAGGGCGTCATGGACATGGCCGAGTCGAGCTGCGACCGGAGGGAGGCGGTTAGGGGCGCAGATGGGCGGGTTGCCACTTACCGCGCGCTCCGCCTCGTAGGACAGCTGCTGGTAGAGGTCGGCGGCGCGGTCGGCGAGGTCGGGCGACCACACGACGCGCCGGTCGTGGACGCGGTCGACGCGCAGCGAGACCAGCAGCGAGACGACCTTCCGGCAGGGCTCGCGGTGCTTGCGGCGCGCGTGCCCCGGCCGGCAGTGGCACGAGCTGACGCCGGCCTCGGTCAGGCAGTACTCGTACTGCGACGTGTCGCACGTGGCGTCGTCGCCCACGATGCACGTGTCGATCCTGCAACAGGCGCGACCCTGCACCAGGCGCCAAGGGCGCGACCTCCTCGCGCCTACCTACCTCACCAGCGGCTGCGTCGGCCGCTTGCCCGGCGAAGGGCGGCGCGGTATCTCCGCCGAGCCGGGGGTGGCCGGCGGCGGTGGTTGGGTAGATGTCGGGAGTGTGCTGCTGCTGCTGCTGCTGCTGCTGCTGCTGGTGGCCGTGGCAGCCACATGCTCGCCGAATAGGTTGAGGTACGTGCGCTTGCCGTCGATGGACACGAAGCCGTCCGTGCCCATGGGCGAGGTGATGACGTCAGCGTGGCTGGGCCGCTCCAGGTCCACCGAGACCACATAGGGCTGCCCATGGCCGGGCGCAGCGGCGGGCCCGCCGAGCCCCTGGATGGCGCTCACGGTCACATCGAATATCTCGCCCAGTTGGCCCAACGGCGGAGGGGGCGCGGTGAGGATCGGGGGCCGCTGCGCGCTGCCGGGTTTGTACTCGGTGTCGTCGAGGACGATGCCCGGACGCGGCCGGTACTGGTGGACGGAGCTGGACTGGCTCTGGTTCAGGCCATGGTCGGCGGCGGTCTCCGTCTCGTTCCTCGATGAGGGCATTGTTGCGGATGGCGCGGGGGTGGCGCTCGCGGGGAGGGCCTCGGTGGCGGCCGGCGCACTCTCTGAGGCGGTGAGCTGAGGTGCAGAGGGCTCGATGGAGGTGTAGGCAGTCGCGGTCTCCGCTGCGCTGGACGCGCTTGAATTGGTGGGACGCGTGGGTTGCGGGGCGACCAACTCGGTGGAGTAGACCGAGTCGGTGGTGGGCGCGCTCGCGGCGATCGTCTCCGTAGCGTTGGCTTCTTGCGCCACGGTGCGGCTGTGCTTCTCCATCTTGGACGCGGACTTTTCCTTGTTGCGCTCGAACGCCATGTCGTGGTCGTGGTCTAGGGGCGGCGGCTGGGTCTGCGCGTCGCCGAACGAGGAGCTCATCTCCGAGCCGAGATCCAGCGTGAGGATGTCCTCGGCCGGCTGCTCGCTCGTCAGGCTGACGGCGTCCACGTCCGTGTCCGTGTCCGCGCCGCTGGGCTTGTAGGTCGGGATGGGTGTGGGCCGGCGCGGCGGGAACGGTCTCCGGAACGGCGGCCGGCTCCACGGCGGGATCGTCATCGGCCGGTAGCCGGGCGGGCGCTTCGTCGCCGCGACGACAGCGGGGCGCGGCGGCAGGTCGAACGGGTACGGCGAGGGTACCCGCAACGGCACCCCGGTGGCCAGGGGCAGCGGCGCCGACGGCACGTCAAAGTCGGGCGGCAGCGCGGGCACGTCGGCGATGCGCGGCGGCCCCCGGTTGTTGATGCGCGTGCTCAGGGGCCGCAGGGGCCTCCCCCCACTCCCGCCACTTCCGGCCCCGCTGCCGCCGTTCGTGTTGGCCTGCACGTTGACGTTGCCGTTGAGCAGCTTGACGATGCCGGTGATGATGTCCTGGATGTCGGGGTTGGACTGGCGCGGGTGGTGCGCCGGGGGGCCCTCAACCGCGGCGAGGCGACGCGGGTCGTGGTGGTGCGAGGTGAAGCGCAGCACGTCGCCGTCGCCGTCGCCGTCG
>JAOEHK010000006.1:89802-129104 GCA_025447835.1 Labidoglobus nevermanni
AATACTAAAAATAGCATCACAAATTAGTACTTCAAATTTTTATATTTAACACCTGGGGGCGCGAAAAAATTGTGGATCCCAAATGGGGTCGCCATGGGAAAAAGTTTAAGAAACACTGCTCTAGACTGTCGATTATTATTATGTTGGGACATTGTTCTTGTAATTATGCGAGTGATTAGATGAAACGATAGACGCTCTATAAAAATGCAGCTTTATTCGATTATCGTCAACCAAATGATAACAATAGTTGAAACATTGAAACAAAACAAGTTTCTCATTGTTGTCATCAATTCAAGTACAGTACATCCGTTTTTGTAAACTCTAGTAGTCGAGCCAAGACAGCAGCGATGCGTAAAAATTTAAAAGAGGCACTTTTCTACAGTTATTTACATGTATGTCACTAATTAATTGATGAGTTGTGCGAGCTTCGACGCTAAACTGATAACGAAGTCCTCGCCCGAAGGAGATCCTTGGAGCGATGGGGGAGCAGGCAGGTGGAGGCGATGATTGTGTCGATATTCATCATCGTGGGCATCGCTTACGCTCATAAAGGCGATCAATGCAATCAATACACTAGCGAGAAGACAGCGTGTGATCGCTCGTGGCGGAAATGTCGATGGGGTGTGGAACAATTTGTCTCTCGCCTTGAATTAGCAATGAGCACTTTTGGTAAATCAAATAGCAAACCAGAGAATCCGAGCACGTGATCATAGAAGAAACTATGTAGTATTCCTTCATTAGTAATTGATATTCATATACTTGTTACGCTTAGTCTTATAGTGTATGTTTGAACCATCTCCTCGTTTGCCTTGCTGCTTGTTGATTTGCTGTTTCCATTAATTGAATATACTTCAGCAGCTCTAGTTAATCACTAATTGTAAGAGTTGCCTCCGCGCTCACTTTTGAAATTCGTGCCAGTTTTTCGTTTCTGTTATGTAGTGAACAGACCTATTACTTCGTCATTTATTACTGCTAACTACCAGCTAAACGGCTAATAAATCGTCAACTAGAACGAAGTAGATTGCATGTAACTGTATGGGCTTGCTTCCTTTGCAACGATATAACATGCTGATTCCGCCTGCGGACTGCCGAACTGATCAAGAGACATTAATCACGATTAACAACAAATACATAGTTGCGGGTAGTCAGTCTCTTCGTAGCAGCAAGCCAAATAACTCTTTGAAAATGTGGCCAACGCAGGAAACTAAATCGGCTATAGATTTGTCGTATCCTTTTCAGCCATCGTATTGTTCTCCGCCTCTATTTTACGTTAAAAACTCTCTGTACACTTTTGTTAAAATCTCTTATATCCTGGGTACTCTCGACCACCGATAACAAATCAATAGGAATTATTTGCAGCGTATATTATGATCAATGATCATTTGTTGATTTGTTTGCCATGCGCTAAGTACTCATGCTTTGCTACTACATCCAACTTGGATCTTCGTCCTTCTTTTGATTGAATACTTTTTCTTATATACAGCTTGATTCTAGTGCGCAATTTAAACACTTGCAAAATACTGCTCATGTTCATGATACTCGAGTGAGATTACCATATGAACAGAGTTGAGTAATAATTGGCAATCAATTGGAACTGGTGTACAATCGAATTGGTTGGTGTCGATATAATTTACAAACAAGTGCGTAAATGTACGAAATGCATATGTTACAGCACATCGGGTTGTTTCTTTGTACTCGTTGCAAGTTTCCTCATATCTTCTTCTTCCATTTCGAAATGAGACTCACATAAAATGTGTGCGATTGTTAAGTTTGTGTTAATTACAGATCACAGCTAGCAGCATGTGTGGTCTTTGCACTCTTCCACTGTGATTCATTCCTCATCATTTACCACCTAGGATGCCCTCTCGACAAGAACCAAGTATAATCTCGTATCAAATTTAAGATCCATTGCAAACAATTGCTTTAATTGCCAATCTACGTTTGAAATAAATGCGGCTATAGTCAATTTGAACACGTGATTGAACGGGAATAAACATTAGCGTTTACAGAACTCAGGGCGATACCTTGCACCCATCCCTTGAAAGCCTCTTGGTGAGTGTCACCCTCGCGCTTCTCCTCTGCGCCACCCTTGTGATTTAGGCCTACCACACTACCAATCTATACATTAATTAAGTTTTGATTGCATCTACCTATTGACTAACCCATAGTGATTACGCTTAAATAGTAATTGCTGCAGCAGGATATTTCGTCCTCGTCGGCGTAGCCTCTTGGCGCAATCTAAACACAAGGACGAAATGAGGAGTGGAAACGAAAGAGACCGCCAAAGAAACAGCAATCCTGGCCGATGTTCGGTTTCGTCCTGCGTCGTCCTGAGTCCTTGCGTTCGCGCGCATGCCGTATGTACACAGCGAGAAGAGTTGATGTACGAAGGATGTGTAATCACAATGTGTGCGATATTTACAAATGGCTGCATCTCCTCGCCCTAACTCGCGCCTCCCTGCTTCCGACCTCCGACCATGCGTAAGATCACGTGTGCTTTGGTAATGAATATGTGTTTGTAATTGACTACAATTTCGACCACCCCGATCCCGGGTCGTGCAACGCGCTCGATCCTGATCCATCCGAGTATTGTCACGTCTCTACGGAGAGGCGAGTCCTTTGCCCGTATTGCTTGCGAATGGCGACCTGGAGTCCTGGGTGGCACGCACCAGCGCCCCTCCGCTGAAGATGGCGATGCAGAAAGAAGAAGAGAAGAAGAAGAAGAGGAGGACGAGGAGCAGGAGGCGAAGAGGAGCATAGCGGAGCTGAGCGACTAGTGCGTGGAGTGCCGTCATTGGAACGCCGACTCCTTGTGAAACGTGTCGGACTTGTGGAAGGACGGGCGGCCATTGTGGTCGCCGGCGGCGCCGCTGCCGCCCCCGCCGCGCGTCAGCGGGATGTCCTGCGACGCGAAATTGTTCTCCGACTTGGGGCGCGGCAGGGCCGTCACGATCTTGTGCAGGGTGCGCCCCAGCTCCTGCAGGCTGCGCTCGCTGGTGTGCAGACGCGCCACCGACTCGTCCGAGAGGTTGACGTGGTCGGCCTCGGCCGCCAGCGCGTTCACCACCGCGTTGATCGTCTTGCTCTCGCTGCCCAGGTCTTCCTCGCGGTGCGCCACCAGGTTGGGGTTCTTGCCGATCTTGTTCAACCTAAAGCAAGCGCGCATTCAATACAGACAGGTCCGAGCGCCGGCTGGAGCGCTCCGGGGACCGCGGGAGCCAGGAGCGAGCGAAAAGGGGCAAGCCAACTAGCGCATTCACCTAATGCTTGCTTGCGGGACGAGGTACCAGGGGTGGGGGACACACTGAGACACCAAGAATGAGCGAATGCAGTAAATAAACTCCGTGTCCACTCGATCTGTGTGTTTTATTGATACTCTGACAGGCTTCCTGCATGTTCATTCGCCATCTGAATTGTGTGTGTGCTCGTGTGTCTCTGACTCGGTGCGCCCTCGTGACCCGACGAGGGTGCGCAAGGGAGAAAGAAAGAAAGAGACTATCTAGAACACAAAAGAGAAGAGGAGCGATGAAACTGAGAGCGAGAGAGTGCGCACGACCGACAATCGAGAAGCGATGAACATGTATAGAGAGAGAATTCAATAAAACCACTCGGGGCTTTATGTATACCAACCAACGCACTGACCTCTCGGCGGCTACCGACTCCATGGTGCGGCGCATCAGCGGGTACTGGTCCAGCACGGCGTTGAAGTGGTCCACGGACAGCGAGAAGAGGTTGCAGTAGGTCTCGGCGCGCACCGAGGCGACGCGCCGCGCGTTCGTCAGCAGGCAGATCTCGCCGAAGTAGGAGCCGTCGCTGAGGCTGGTGGCCACGTCCCCGTTCGACATGACGATGTCGACGATGCCCTCCTGGATGAAGTACATCTTGGCGCCGATCGTGCCCTCTTTTATGATAATATCACCTGCGACAGGCAGGCGCATGAGGACGGACCGAGGGCCGGTCGGGGTGGGACGCACCTGGTTGGAAGACTTCGTATCGCAGCTTGGTGACGACGTCGGAGACAAAGTTCGAGTCGGCGTTGGCGAAGAACGGCACCGAGGCGACCAGCGAGCGGCAGTTGTAGTTGATGACGTCCTCGCGCAGCTTCTCCGACAGCTCGCCGAGGATGCACTCCTCGTCGAAGAACTTGCCCTGGTAGCGGTGCTCGAAGTACTCGGTGATGCGCTGCCGCATCTCGCGCGGCAGCTTCCGGTACGCCATGTACTCCTCCACCTGCTTGACCTTCTCGCGGTACTGGCGGCGCGACGAGTCCAGGCTCTGGATGAGGTTGGTGGCGTGGCCGAGGAAGAGCGCGTAGCACGTGGCGCCGGAGATCATCGAGAGCATCGTCAGCCACATGTCGGTGAGGGACTGCGGCGGGAAGCGGCCGTAGCCGATGCAGAGCATGTGCGACATGGCTTTGAAGAGCGCCCACGAGTACTGCTCCAGCCAGTACGCCTCCTGCAGGTCGTTGATGGCCACCCACGAGTTGGACGGGAAGCCCTGCAGCATCGGCACGAGGAACTGCAGGCAGCCGCTCCAGTGCCCAATCAGCAGCATCATGCAGATCAGGTTGAAGATGCGCATGAAGACGCTGGCCATGTTGAGGAACTGGAAAAGAAGCGCGGAGGGTGAGCGCCCAGCCCTATCCCCCCTAGATCCAATGCGCAGCCTACGTAAACGAGACCAGAACGTGTGCGTCAGCTCTTGCTCTTGGTCTAAGGAGAAGCTTGAGCTTGGCAAGCTCGTGCAAGCACAACTGAGTCATCTCTGAGGCGAATTACTGTGTGCCCGAGTCCGATGCTGGAACGGAACACAAAAAACGGCGTGAAAGCAGATTGCCATTGCGCGGCCCGGGTGAGACCCATGTACCAAGACCTGGTCGCCAACAAAACGGAAAACAAACTCCTCGGACGCGTCCACTGCGTGTCAAGTGTTTGTGGTATGCACAGGCAGCCAAACAGTAGCGGATCTCATTGCTAAACCGAGTTGGAATTGCTTCCAGTTGCACCGCATGCGGAGTGGCCCGGTCTGGCACCAGAAGTGCGTGTGGTGAGGTGTGCAAGCACAACAGAGAGATGCAGAATGCAGAACATGAACGGCATGCTGAATTGTCATCTAGAGAGAAAAGGGGAGCCGGCTCCTCATCTGCGCCAGCAAGAGACACCAACAAGAGACGACAAGAACCATGTCAGATCAGTGGCGTGGCAGGAGATGGTGAATCAGAGAGAGATTCGTGGAAGCAGAGGCGCCACCATCAGTCATGCGGAATGCGGAAGCAAGCTCGAAGCGTGTTACCTTAAATATCAGATTGCTTTTGCTGAATTTAGACTTGTCGAGATCCGAACTGAGGCGCCCCCTTCGTTCCGTTCGCTTTTTTTGAAGATTCTGCAAGATCTAGAAAAGCGAAGAACACAAGGTAGTAGAGAGAGAAAAGCGGTGGAGAGACGGCTAGAGACGGTTCCAGAGAGAGAAAACGAAACCAAACAAGGCAGAAGAAGGCAAACTCAAACGGAAACAACGTAATCGTGGTGAACGCTCGCTGGCGTTTAGTTTCTGCCCCAGTAATCAGTTGCAAAGTAGAAGAAGAGAGATAAACGGTGCGATAACTTATAGGGCCTCAGCATTCTATCTCAGAACGAATTCAGGACAACGAAAGATCACATTTCAAGTTCATGAAGAAACAGCAGTGCACTGACTACAGCAGTCAGCTACAAGATAGGGCATGCAATCTCAGAAAAAGTGAAGACAGTCGCTACTCACAAGCAGAACTACAGCGAAACAACAACCAACAAGGTTGAGGGCGTTATTAACAAGAACAGAGAAAAGTAGAAGAACACAACAAGAAATGAAGTTGAATGTGATTTGCGACTTTCCGAAGGAAATGCCGAATGAAGAGACGCGGAAACAAGCTTCCTCTGCATTCTTCTGGTCATTCATTAGCAGTTTAGGAGGAAACTTGTCCATCAAGTTACCTGAGCATGGCGATCAATGAATGAGGCGCGACATGTGGAAACTGAACTCAACGGTTGATGGAGGTGACGAGGGAAAGCGTGTGTCATTTGTTGAGATGGCGCCGGCCTAATCAATGAGGTGGAGTGATTGCGATGTGAAACAGAAAAGCACAAAGCGAAAGTCAGCTACACGTTCGGTAGTGGCGGTCAGGACGATGCAAACGGCAATGAAAATAGCAACAAACAACACAAACACACGCACACGCAAACATTCAACGCCAACAGAAATCGGGGCACTCAGTAGTCCTCAATGGAATCACCCTGGCGTTCCTGCGCGGTGACACCAACAGCAAATTGCGGCCTGCCGCCCTTAGGGGTGTTGGTACATGGGCATCTGCGACGCAAACACTTCCGGTTTACCACTGCAACCTACTGCCTATCGCTCGTCATCGCGTCACAATGTTCCTAGGTCTAGAGGTGGTAGGCCAGCGCAAAGGTACTGCAAAGACGGATCGCGGTCCTCCAGGCATGAGCAGAGATAAGCGCGCCTCTACAGCTTGCACACAAATCAGTAAAAATCAGCAAGAAAGCAAGGTGCGATCTGGTTCGACCTGTGTACGACATGGGCGAGGCATGAGAAGTTTAGTCGGAGAGTCAGTTAGTCATGGTTGTTGTTTGTTGTTGTTTTGGCACACAACAAAACAGGGGAGAGAACGGCAATAAAAAGTACGCAAATGAGTGACGGGTGGCGGGTGGCGCGGGGCGCGCACTTGAGAAGTCAGAGAAAATGTGACGAATTGGAAAACTGATTGAGGCCGGCTGAAGCGGGAACACTTACGTAGACTTCCTCCCATTGACTGACGTAGCGCACCAGGCGTGATAAGCGTAACAGTCGCACGAGGGAGAGCAATTTGGCGAGCCGCAGGATGCGCAGCGCGCGTCCTGCGTGCAGAATCTGAAAGCTGTCGCCGAAGTCCTGGAACAGTGGAGTGAAACAGTCACGGTCATTCGCCAATGTCCAGCTGCAGCCCATCGACATCTAGATCACGTAGACGCGCTCAAGAACTGACAGATAATTAGCACATGCAGAACCCGAATGAAAACAGTCCTCGAATGTCGTTAACTTCCAGGTCAATGTGAAATGATTATCGGTGGACCACTTGAAGATCTGGCTGCTTCCAAATTATGCATGTTGTACTTGAAAGTTCCGTATTCCAAGGCAAAAAACGCCTCTTGCGCTTTGCTTTTGTTTCAGAAGTTCTACGGAAGGAGATCACCTTCAAATGTACTACAAGTACTGCATGCAAAATATTCGCAAAACATGCTGAACTGTAAGTAGTCGTTAAATATTGCCGAGTTCTACTACCAACAATCGGGATAAACTCGAAACCCACTTACTTGGTTAAATATTAGAAATATATAATCTAGAGGAATGGACGAGATGAGGTCCAAGAAGAACCAGGTCCTCAAATAGTGTTTGGCGATTAGCTTGGGATCGAGGATCACCTGCTCCGCGTTATCTTGTTGCATTATCCCTAGAAAGCATTGGGTTCCTCAGCGAGATGCGGCAGGAAGGCGGCTGTCTTACCTGTTCTAAAATTGACCACGATGTCTATAAGAAATATTGTATCCGAGAGGCAATTAAAGGCAATCCATCGCGTACTCAAATCATCGTTAAAGAAACTAATTGCTACAGGCAGGATGATGAGATTCGCCACTAGGAGAAGCAGCATACAAAGGTCCCAGTAGAACCTGCAACAAGCACCCATCTGCTGATTCATTACAGTTTATGCATTCTCGGCATACCACGTCGTCGTAGAAGCGAAGGTAAACTATAAACAAAGAACGTCAAGTCCGTCCAACGACTTCCTTCTTGCGAGATCTGACTTTATTCAAGGGTAGCATTTCGAACTCACTTCCTCAACGATGCATTCATTATTCATTGTTGATATTGAGCTGCTCATTATATTGTTATCACATGAATATACAGTTATCGTGCAAGTACTGAATATAGCAACAATTAGCATTAGTAGCAGCACGACTTGTTGTTGGAGTAGTCCCATAATAGGATCGTATAACTAGGATAACGAAACCGGAAGAAACGAGCGCTGATTGCGCAGGTGGGGATGTTCAAGTTCACATAAATGAGGAGCGATTGTGCGCCCAGCAGTATTGCAATTGCCGTCGACTTCTTAGCAATGGTGACCATTGGTCAGAGTGCTTTCAATGCAATCCTGTTGTTCGTCTACAACGCACTCGTTGCCCACGAACCACTTCCGCGCAGAATCCACCCTGACGAAGACCTCTCTATTGTAAAAGCGATTTCACACCCATGGGTTTCATACAAATGAGAAAATTCCATTTCTTCAGAGGGAAATGGTTCCCAAGTATGGGTACCCGTTCGAGGAACACCGCGTGACCACCGAGGATGGTTACATATTGACCATTTTTCGCATCCCGCATGGCCTGGGCAAGAACGGAGAGCCCGGCCAGCCGGTGGTCATAATGCACGGATTCCTGTCGAACGCGCAGGACTTTGTGCTCCTGGGACCGACGCGCAGTCTGGCGTACCTGCTGGCCGACGCTGGATACGACGTCTGGCTGGGCAACTGCCGGGGCAACCGCTGGTCCCGCCGACATGTCGCACTCAGCCCCGAATCGCCCACGTTCTGGCGCTTCAGCTGGCACGAGATCGGCGTGTTCGACGTGCCTGCGACCATCGACTACGTGCTTGCTCACACTGCCTTCCCGGATGTCTTCTACGTGGGCCACTCTCAGGGCACCACCACCATGCTGGTGATGGCGTCCGAGCGGCCCGCGTACCTCCGCAAGATCAAGCTATTCGTTGCAGTTGCGCCGGTCTGCTACAGCCATGCAATGCCCGCCATCATCGCTGAGTTTGCCGCCGCTTTCTATGACCAGATCGAGGTATTCCAGCGTAGTATTGCCCCTGGTATGTCCCCCACGTCATTCTGGCTTCGTTGCGCAGTGGCTCTCCTACACGCTCGGCTTCCACGAGTTCTTCCCGCATTCGGAGACGCTGGTCAAGGTGCTCAAGTACTTTGCCTCGCCGTCCTCTCGCTTCTTCCGGCTTACAAGCTCATTCATCTACGCGAACATCGGCATGAGCAACGACACTGAGCCGGTGAGGCAACCACTCTAGGAGATGCGCCAACCACAAGCATCTTGCTTCCAGGCGACCTTTCCCTTGATTCTGGAAAGCGGCCCGGCCGGCTGTTCAGTAAGGCAACTGCTGCACTTCATCCAGAATAAACGCGCCGGTATGTTAAAGTATGCTGCAGCTAGCCAGTCTTCTAAGCCGATGTTCGTATCACAGATAAGTTCCGCAAGTTCGACTATGGCTTCCTAAGCAATATGGCCATTTATCATCATCCGCAGCCGCCTTCGTACAACACGAGCACAATGTTACCAGTTGCTTTGTTTTACAGCGATAATGATTGGCTATCAACGGAGGACGTAAGCTGACTTCACAGCGAGGATTGTCGAGTACTGATTTCCTGCTCGTTGCAGGACGTGCGAAGACTCACAGATTCGCTGCAGAATCTCAAATTCAAGTACAAATTGCCGAAGCGATTCAACCACTTAGACTACATGTTCGGACGTGAGGCGCCAGTCATCGTATCCCGGGAGATTGTGCGAATGTTCCAGGAAACTGGGCGTGAACTAAACTCTGCGAATTGCTCGAATAAAGTCGCTAAAACATATTGTGTGCCTAGTATAATTTCCTTTTAAAATTGTATGACGAGATGATCCAGATAAGAGGATAAATATTTAGCTGCACCAACTTGACCTTTCCTTATCGACAGCTAGTCATTCGCAAAGTTTGAACTCATTCTCAGCTCGGTAATCGGGGAAAGTGCAGACAAGCAATCGCTTAAGATATGAACTTCCAACCAAAGTCAGTTTTGTTCTTCGGCGAAGTAACTCCAGCCAGTAAATGTATCATCGAAACAATGCTCGAAAGGAACATTGCCGCAGTAAGTGCTCATATTTCCGCATTGTTACAAGTGCTCAGAAATAGCACATCTTCCAGAACATCACCGTCTGCAACCAAACCTTGCCAGATTTCCAAAAAGTTTGGCTGGAGCACACTAAACTGCACCACAGCGCTGGAAACATGGCCAAGTTCGAGGAACTTGAAGGTTCCCTTAAGCCAGTGCCTCCTGGGTCAATAATTTCGCAATCTTCTTGGGTTTCAGACGCATTTACAAGGGCCTTAAAGACTGAGCAACAAGTTGATGTCGTAATCAACCACAAGGAGATCCATCTAGATGAGGAATGGGAAACGATCGCAGCCCATCATATTGTGAGTGGATCAGAAGAAGACTGCGAGGAAGTCGCCTTTAGAATTCGATGATTTGCAGCACTTTGGTGACCATGAAGCAATTGGGGAGCATGAATGGCGGACGAGGTGGAGTTGTACTTAACTCATTGGTGGTTTTCGGCAGAGACGAGGAGAAGTATACCACAATTGGGCAACTATTGAGCGATATGGATCGCGCATTCGGTGACCCGTACTACTATAACAGCTCTCTGGTGCGGATCCTGACCCTGTGCACTCAACTGGATCATGAGCAAGAATCAGTAGTTGCATCCACTTCGCGATATCCTGGCGAGCCTTCTGTCGAGTAATAATTCACCTTAGGCTCACAATTCTACTCGCTTTTCCGGCATGTTTCAGAGAGGCCAATTGGGAGACGCTCCGTGGCAAGTTGACGCAAATATTTAGCACACTCTCGAGTCATTTCGACTCCCAGGTGCAGGAAGTAGCCCATGGAGTGTAAAATATCAGCAGTAAATACAAGTAAATTTGTAGAATAATAGCCTGCTATTAATGTGGCCACTTGATGGGCGAATAAATCAAACCAGCGGGTTTCATCCTCTCTGGTTTTTCCACAGGCTCATTAGCTCAAGACGTAAGCGGAAACATGCTGTAAAACCATAATATATCAGCACTTTCTGACAATTTGAGCTGCACACGTTTCCTCTCAGCTCAGCACGGCTTTGGGTAATTGTTGGCCAGATGTGCGTCCATTTCCCCATAAAAATAAGTGGAAAACTGGTGGGTTGGCAGTTGATTTATGCGAGGAATACGATTCTTCGTGAAATTTCCTCTTTTATTGATTTCCTAATCATCACAAAATTGCTGAAGGGCCTTCATTGATTGCATCAGCGAAAGCGTTTTTGGTGTTCTTCCAGCAGGACGAAAATAGACGACGACATCACGTGCGGCACGCAAGTACCAACAATCGCGTTCGTTTGCTGATTGCGTTACGTCAAGACCTTTGAGGACCTTCGTCCTGCGTCGGCGGCCGTGACCTTGTTGAATTCCTTCACGGTTCAATGTGAATTACCAAGTGCCTTTGCTATTCGCAGCAGGTTGGAATCGACAGGGATGCCGGGAAAGCTAAAAGGATACGGAAAAACAGGTGCAATCGGGAATTGCGGTTGCACTTGGGCAACTCTTCGTCCTTGAACTTTCCATTTGCGGACAGAGCAGGCGGATATGAAATAGGTCATTAATAATACAAAGTGCACCTCGCCGGATTCAACGAATTTTCAGGGAATGTCGGGAATCCATTATATCCGTGCTACAATGGCAGGACTCGCTCAAAGGACTATTCATTTCCTTGCCTATTATGCGCTGATCGCTGTACCAACGTTGTCACGATATCGCAGAGCGGAAAATTAACGTTTATAGCGGTCAGGATAAAGTATGCAAGGATGCACATGTTAGCATAATATTAAGAAAACTGCTAGGAATGTTGTCTGCAGAATATGAATGCTTGGATGGTTTGAATATTTCACTTTTGCGGTTCTTTTACCGCAGCGTTTTCCACCTTCATTGTTATTCAGAAGAGAGGTTTTCTGAGCCTAAACAATGCCGCACATTTTCATAATCAAGTAGCAGCTAGCCGAGTTGTCTGCGGACTACAAGGAAGCAGCAAAGGATCATCAATATTTACCACTTTCCCGAACTCAATATTGTGTTTCCGGCTTTCACCTTCGGCTGGATGTATTAAAGTTGACCGGAAAAACAAAATTTAGCTCGAGAAAATGATAAATGTTTGGGGTTTACTATGATCAGTGGGGATCCTCAAGGATGGCGATTCATATGAAAGTTTCATGAGCAAGAGAAACATCCAGAAAAATTCGGATCGAAACAGGAGCTACAGGATGGGACGCTGATGAGATTAATCTCAATCTAGGGCACGGTTCAATAAAGTTGTCTATATCTGACAACCTCGAGCACAATTAGTGTAGCTTTCGTAATCAGGGGATGGTGGAGGCCACTTTCCGTCTGTTACAGGTGTCAGTATTAATATAAGTCGATCGGTAGCTGCAGGGATGAATGAGTAACCTTTCAGGACGTCCGCATTTGCATTGCAAATGAATTCTTGGCAGCAAGGATACACGCGAGCATTCCCGAGCGATCGCTCTGGAACATCTGACAGTCATATCAGAGTCATGACTATCAGGCAGTTCTGCTCCACAGCGCAAAATGTATTCGTATTAAAAATAGGCTACGTTTTCAACTTGCTTCATGTTTTTCGCTAGAAATTATTAATTTTGTTACCATGTTACTTATTAACTTTCGGAGTTTTTATTTCTCCATTCCATATTCTCGTGTTCAGTAAAACAAAATTTCAGAAAACTTATGATGATTTGAAAATTATCATGTCAAATTTGCATTGGTGATTCATTTTTCGAGTCCTTGTAAGAAGAGCTAATGGGAGATGTACACAATATGGATCTTTTCGCTTCTCTTTGCAATCCTTTGATCAAATTCGCCAGATTGATGGAGCTCATCAATCACACTCAAAATTGCCGAAACGTCCACGCCTGCGATTGACGTCAACTTAAATTTATTTTCGTATTTATAACAACTTCAAATGCTGCCTGTTTACATATCATAAATATTAATTTTGCTCAAACTCCTCATCAACCCTCAAGCAGCGGTGCCAGGAAGAAATCACAGAAACCAAAATCGCATATATATAATCGCAGACGCTCCGTAAACAATCAGCGCAAGGTCTTAATTGCAAATGTTCTTAAGGCACTTTGAAGATGCGCGAGATAAATCTTTCGGTTTGCAGTGTAAACAATTTCTTATGTGTTTACTCTACTCAAACAGAAGGAAGACGATCGCCGCCATTATTATCTTCGCGGGCACTCTATTACTCCATCATTTCGAGATCAAATTGGCCGCACTTTGAGCTGCTGGACCTCGTAAAACATTTCTCTTTATAGCACCTCGCTGCCAGAAAGTCCCGCGCCATTTATTACTATTCCTGGAAAACATCTTAATGCCACTCCATTAATCGCTGCTCAATTTCCCGATGCGCAATTTGTAACGCAATAATGTGCATCGGCAAACCGGAAATGAGTTTGGCGTAACGATTCGCGAATAGCGAAACTGAATAGCAAATTGCGATTTGCTGACAACAATGGCAGTGTGAATGGTTCAAGGATCAAGGGTAAAGCCAGGCACTCAACAAAAAGGGGTGCGAGCTTCCACCAGCAGTGAGCTGCAGCCATCTCTTAAATAGTTGATGGCTGGCAGCTCGTCATGGACAGTGGTCATGTTGATTGCAATTAAACCGAATGCGAAAGAACAGATTGGACATGATGTCGATTTGTAGTCGGTGACAGCAAACTACATTTGCTACTATTCGCATTCCGGTCGAGTGGGATTGCAGTCAATTGGCATGCGGCATATTTTCGCTACAATTACGCGATTGCCATGCAAACTTATTTAATTGACGACAAATTGCATTCATTTCCACGATAAGCTTGCCCATTCTCTTAGGAAAATGCCAAATTGATGCAGAAAGAGTTCGAGTTACAGTTTGCCAAACTGAAATCGTGCTCAGGTCAGCCAGAAAAAGACATTGCAAAGAAATTAGCCAAATTTAGCGCATTGCGATAGATGGCGTTGTTAATACGATTTTTAACTTCGTAGCTTCGCCATCGATCGAGTCTAGACCACCCCCGCACTGAGTGACGCTGTCAGGAAGTGAATAATTCAGAGGTGAAATTGCGTGCGCATCAAATCGAGCGCCCTTTCGCGAAAATTCAATGTCACCTCGCGGCCTAATTTCCATCGTGGAAACGCGCGCTGCATTCAAATGTTTTCGCCAACGTTCGAGTCCGCTTTATTTATCGCTGCGAACGTTATGTGTGGTTTGAATTGCAAACTATTTGTGACAAATAATCTCGCGCAATAATTGACATCGCAGCGGAGCTATTTGGTGACCCATTCGCTCGCTTGAAATTACTTAACGCTTAATTACTAGTTGGTTCATGCGTAATAAAACATTGATTCCTTGCTTTAAAAAGTCTAACGGACATTTCAAAAACATATGCGTTTATAGGGCAGTTTTAAACCATGATCCAAGTGTAGGTAGAGTAGCCGAGTTGCTAGAGTAGGCAGTCTCCATGCAGCAAGTTAGAGTTCGAATCCCCGTATGACAGCACATTTTCTGTGATCACTAGGCAGTTATTAAGTATGTTGGTTTGATATATGCCTCCGCAATATAAATCAGATGCTTATAGTGGGTTCTAGGACGAAGACATCCATCTTAGGAAATGATGGCGTTTGGGGAGAGAGACTTGACACCTAATTACGCGTCTGATTCCATCTCAATTGCAATCATTTAGTTAGCGTCCCAATTTGGGAAGTGCGCACTGGATGGTCGGGATCGGAATGGGGCATGGGGTATTGCGCAGACGCCGCGCGCTGCAAGTCACTTCCGCTGCCGTTTAAACAATCAAGGCGGCAATCAGGCATCACGCGAGGCGCGCCGGTGGGCCGATAATTGCGGCGGCGGTGGCATCCGGGGCGGCGGTACTCACCGGAAGCTGGAGCACGGATGTATGACCCAGTGGCCGGCGGCCTTCTGCCGGATGCGCTCCTTCATGAGGGCCTTCTTCGAGCCGAACAGCTTCATCGCCAGCTTGTTGTCGGTGGGCTGGAAGAGCGCCTGCAGCTGGTTCTTGAGAAAGCTCTGCTTGCCGGCGTCGGCGGCGGAGCCGAGCGGCGTGGGGCCCGGCTCCTCCTTCGGCGTGCCGTACAGGGACACATCGTCGACGCCGAAGTGCACCTTGCCGCTGCTGCCCTTGTAGTTCATGTCGTTGGAGAGGAAGTCGGCGATGAGCAGGGTCTCGTCATCGAGCGCCGTCACCAGCGAGTCGGTGCACGTGTTCGTGTTCTCGATGCTGATCTTGATCGAGTCATCCTTGGCCAGGCGGCGCGGCGGCGGCGGCGGCGGCGATCGGATCTCCTCCTCGGACTGAGCGGCGGCCACGCGTCCGTTCGCTAGCCGCAGACTGGGCACGCGCCTCGCGCCACCCCGACCGGCAGCTCCCCGCTGGACCTGCTGCTGCTGCTGCTGCTGCTGCTGGTGCGGGTACTGGCTCCCCGGGTCCCCGCCGTCGCAGCCGTCTCTGGAACACGCACGAGTGCCGCTGGTTAGTGCCCGCAATCCGACGCGACCGATCCGGAGACGCGCACCACGCACATTGAGAGTGCGCTCGTGGCCTCCACCAGCTGCCACCAGCTCCTACCATCTCCTGCCAGCTCCTACCAGCTGCGGCGATGGCCAGCATTTTCCGCGCGGCCTCACTGCAACCTGATAAGAAACGCCACTAATGCAAATGGCATTCCATTTCGCATGCCAACATCATGAATATGCATTCGCCAACATTTGGAACATTTGAGTGATGGCATTATTATGCGAAAAATAAGAAAATTTCCAGATCAATATTGTAGATTACAGTTGCATTCATTAAGGAAGCGATCGAAATTGTTAATTGCAGCAGAATTTCAAAGCATTTGGCGATGGACCGTAATCTAGTGATTGCGCGAATCGAATTACTTGAATTTGATACGAGTTTTCCATGACCATGCAAAGTGGATGTGATTACGAAACCCGAATCACAAATTATGATTTAATTGCCATGCTGCAATCAGCGAAAAATTCGCGTGAAAAATTGGAATTACCGGCAATATTCCTAATCAGTTGCAAAATGGGCTCTGCATTTGGATTCCAAGAATCGGAGCTAATAATGATTAAGAATGCACGATTAGTTCATTGCACTCTTGACTAATTGCTCATGAATGTGCAGGAATCAAGACCGATGGTAATGGTGCATCAATCAGGAATGCATTCGCATTGGGGACCTGACGCACTTGAAGTAATTCACGTCAAACGACTCTACCAATTACCTTAATTGCGCTCGAAATAAAGGCACTTGACCATGGATTTACTGAAGACACTTTACCACGAATAGAAAGGAAAACTCCACGAAAACTAAATCAGTACGAGTCGTTCGAATGAATTTGGCAAGAAACTTTGAGGTGAAGACGGAATTGATTGCAACTGCTCGCAAAATGTGACTGAAAGTAGCAGTTTCAAGCACAATCTGTCAATGTTTACATCGAATCGTAGACTGTGATCAATCTCTTATTCTGATCTCTGATCTGCATGACTCGGTGACACTGGGAATTGTCAGGAATTCGCAAAGATTTCGAAAAAAACTTATTATTCGCTGGCATAGGGATCATTATGCGCGAAACTTTTCAATTATTTAATGTTTAGACAGTGACTTGAAACAATTTAACGAGTTCCAATTCGGTCGCGAGTATTTTTAGCGCCGAAATGGCGACCGAACAATTATCGAGGCAGTGGATAGGAACAGAAAATCATATGGGGAGAAATATCACTGAGAGAATCACATATAGAGAAAATCACACACAGATATTTGCATTCCAGCATCGCAATGACTCTATTTAATTATTCATTAATATGTATGTTCTATGACGAAATCAGAGAAATGATAAAAAGTAATACTAGTTTTCATCAAAAATAATAGTAATTAATAAGTCCTGTCATAATCAAGAGTACAAACAATTTCAGACTGAATAATCATTAAATGCTTAATTAGGATTTGGTCCAGTTGCTATAGAATGAGTTTTCACTCCGTTTGAAATATGCGAAAATGGTGAATTCGTTCCGTTTGACGTAATTAATGAAATCGTGTTCCAGCCATCAACATGTTTGCGCTAAATTAAATAATTTATTGAAACGTATGTGAGCAGCACGAGTTGGAAGTGATTTGTACGTTGGGTTGCCGGTTAATTGGCGACGTGTTCGAGTGCGGAAGTGCGACCTGACACCTGCCTGCCATTGCCCAGAAAGGAAAAACGGCACATTGGGGTCACGTCGGCACTTGGTACGCCGACCAACTTCAAATGCGAAACAAGATCACGACCGTTCGCCCTCTCGGTCACGGCCCTTCTTACGTCTCGTTCTTTCGATGCGATTTCCGCACTTCCGGGTTGCCACTTGCACTTTCTCCGATCGCGCTCAAACGCCGCCAGTTCAAACCGCCGCAGCCATCTACAAAAGTTTCGCAGCAACAGGAGGTGTTTGAGGCAGCTCAGAGGTGGCGCCAACTAGTTTTCCACGGCTTTTCCGGAATGCCTTCAAATTAAGATCGTAATGTCCAGTTTCATTTCTGTGTCTTCGGTATTGGAAAAACGCATTCGATCGGAAAAGTAATCTTCCTAGCGTGTAAGCAGTAAGGGAAACCATAAAATTTATGTTGGAAAAGGGGCCAGGGCTTGAAATTACCGCTGCAAGTTTCTCAGTCGCGAGTCGGCGATTTAGTTATTCATTAGGGAATTGCGAGGAAAACATGAGTTTCCCGAGCGAGCAGTTTTTCGCATCTGCGCATATTCCCAATTAAAACTTTCTCACTGCTAATTAGTGATGGGAAATCGTGCTTGCGATTGACTGCCCAATTGAGCAACGATGTTAATTAGCAATTGACCCATTTGGTGTATCATTGTTACTGAGAATCCAATGAAATCTCGTCTTTCTCGAAGGCCCTTGGCTAGCAATGTGGACACTAGAGGACGAATCAAACTTAAACTCAGTTGGTCCAGTTGGGCCCATTAGTACTTCATGGTTTTTGGCATTTGCCAATACGTGGGTGGTTGGTCGATGCATTTGTATTCAAAAGTGAGTGGCGGCGCCCAGTCGAGCAGTGGTATCGATCAGAATGATGTAAACCAGGGGCGGCAGGAGGCGGCGGACGCGTTGGCGGTGGCGGCGGCGGTCGCCAATAAAACCGATCCGAAATATGCGTTTCTTTCCCGTTTCCCTGCACTTCCATGGAGCAGTTCTACATCCCTCTAGTGCTGAATGCACAATTGTTTGCTCGCTCAACCGGACACAACACCAAATGAGTTGGAAACTCGCCCTTGGCATGTTTATGAATGATCTCCCTCTGGTACTACTTAACGGAGATGGTCAAGCCAGGAATTTGTCACCAGGTGAAACATTTTCACTCCTTTGTAAGTGGTTTTCCAATTTTCCGAATGAATTGACTCAACTTGGATTATTCATAATTGAATTTCATCTTTTCATTAATTTTCCGGCTTCAAATCAGTTTCTATTTAATGATATGGCAAATTTAATTATAAATCTAAATAATGAAGTTGCAAATTGGAATGAAAATGGTGGGGAAAATCCCGGACAATTTAAAAGGATTGGAAAGAGCGGATCGGAAGCAGCTGGAAATGGGCATTACTTGCTAATTCAGTGTCCTCATCTTGTTGCCGCTAGTAATTAGCAAACTTTCCATGGCATTGGCGGAACTTGATTCTGTTTGTGCGGCTTCCTTGCGGCTTTTCCGGTTCGCGTTTCGTTGCAGTTTGCATAGAGGCGCAGATGCAGTTTCATTCAATTACGTCGGGCAATGCGATTAACATAAAAAGGGCGCTGGAAAATGTGTGCTGCAGTAACTGCCATCGTGAAAGGCGAAGGAACTGCTACTTCCTCAAGATCTAGTGCTAATAGGCTCCAGGCTGCAGGCAGCGAGTGCCAAATGTCTATTCATACGCAAATTTTCCTCCTTGCTTCCGTACACATCCTGCAACTCTTTTCCCGGATGAAATTAGCTGCAATAGGGTGACTTGGAGTTGGACGACAATTCGGGAGGTGGGCGAGCACATTTTCCAGTTACAAACTCATTACGAGTATCGATGTTCCAGCCAAATTCCGCCACACAGAGGGAAGACTTGGCTGCCACCCCTGCTGCCGCCACCCACGCTTGAATCGATTCTATAGCGAGTTCCCAACTTTGCAAACACAACTCTTCGCCTTGCATCTGCTCTCCCTCGCCCTCGCCCTCGCCATCGACCCGCTGCTGTTTCTAGGAATGTTTCGCCACCACCACCAAGTTTTCCGCATTTTTCCTCCTCTGGTAACTGCTTCAATGTCTACTCAAATACTTGTGCAAAGAATGTCGATTGCGTTGCTGGTGACGTAATGAAGAGGTGAGGGGATGGTGAGCATCGGGAAGGGCGAAAAGCGCGTAGTGAAGAATCGAAAGCAGGTGGCGGCCAAAGGGGTACATACGAGTCAGTGTCGGTGTGGGTGCCAACCGGCTGGGAGCCGGTGCGGCGCAGCCGCCAGATGGCGTGGCGCGCCGCCACCAGGCGGGCGAAATTGTAGCGCGCCAGAGTCCTGAATGGGGGAGTGCAGCTGACGACGGCGGCGGTGGCTGCAGGCTGACTGCCGCCCCCGGCGCGTTTCCGGCTTCGGCATCGATGCGCGCGTCTCATTCAATGGCCGATTGACATGTGCTGCCATCCTGGGGGCTTTTCCGGCGACGCGAAAGCTGCCGGTTAGAAGAACGGCCTGCCGGGTGGTGGCAACAGGACGAAATGCGACAAAACGCGTCGCCTTTCCGCAAATTGATATTGATGCATCCCTTCGCTTCCCATATTTCACCTTCGCCCTTTCTGCCTTGCTGGCGGACTCCTGCCAACTCATCAATATTTTTCACCGGAAGAGTAGACGGCAACGGGGCAAATATTGCCGGATTTATGGCCACGAATCCTGTACAATTTCCACAATTGGCCTCAAGCCACCCTGATTGTTTCTTTGAGTTGATAGAAGGCGGATGTACTGATAACAAGTATTCAGATCAGTACTGGGGTGGAAATGACTCATTCGCCGGATATTTATTTCACCGTTGCGAGTAATAAATGTCCTGCCCTTAGAGTAGGTTGCTGCGTTTGATGAACGATTATTATTCATACTCGTTCACTGACTACCCCATTGAGGACAAATGGCGGCGGCAGCTCCGGGGTTGAATGAAAATTTAACATGGTCCTTTAGATTTTTCTTGCTCTTTCACATCCTTAGCAGTTTGATGTAATGGCTGAAGTAAGATCCAGGAGCATTTGGATTACGTCAGTTTAATTAAGCGTGCAAGGACGAGTGGCGCAAATTTGTCAGCTTGCAGTGACCGGACAAAGGATGTAGAACAGCAAGGATTCGTCGAAATTGCATGAGTCATATTTGGCGGAAATCTGGATTCGTCCTGGAAACTCTCAACTTTTGCTGAAATGCAAGGCGGCGATATTTTTGCTGATGAATCACATTGAGATGGATTCCCAGCAACCCCATCAACGAGACAATCATGCACAGTTTTCCACTCATTTGCACAATCAGTCGATTCGGCGAACCGGAAGCTCGGGAAGCGTCCAATCTGGCGCAGCTATTAGGACGATTTGGCATTTTCAGGGCGAAGCTGAACCCCATGTGATTCCTCCCTATCTGACATCGAAACAAGAGGTGAAGTTTCCGAATTCGCGCCGATTGAAACTGATAGGAATAGTTCAACTAGGTCAGACGGATATGAAAGTTTGCAGCTGCATGCCACCCTTGTAGCAATTGTCACGGTGAACTGGCACCCTCGGGCATTTGTGTAAAATCGTTTTCATGTAGAAAATAATTGTGCGGTTGCCTAAGAGGATGTAATGTTATGAAAAGAGCAAACACGGGCAAACGCCACCGGATTAAAGCAAACGCAATCCACCCTCCAGCATTCGAAATGCTACCTCAATGTCAAATGTGGCCTTTACATGATCCCCTTCAATAAGATGATAGCATGATTGTTCATTAAACATGGATTCACAGGGATCGTATGAAGGATCACGCACTCGTCCTGCGGGATGCGACAGGATCGCATTTGTTCGCCGCTTAAAACTCAATTAATTCAAGTGCCGCCGCATTTTCCGAGGCCAGCAATTTGGGTTTCCGTGCCGTGCCTCTACCTGAACACGTTTATCCTTGCTGGTCCTTCGGGAAAACCATGTTTGTCGAGGCTAATTTCGGCGCTAATCCGTGCGTTAAATTTTAATGATGCGAAGTTTGATGTGCGCTCCCTTTGCCAGCACACTCTATTTAACCAATCAATTGCCCCCTCACCCCATTGCTTATTTTCCTCTGCCATTCAGCTCGCTTTTCCTCAGACAAAAGTGCATAATTGAGCAAGCTCCTTGACCCATTCGGATTGGAATGAAATCGTAGAGGAGGCAAAAACATGCGTCAGGACCTCCTGCCTTATTATCGATCGGTGGGCATCCTGGCGACGGGCAAGAAATAATCTTGACTTGCGCCACCTAACCTAATAGGGCGGCTTCCCTGAAATCAAACCCGGAAGCCCAGATCCAACAAATAAAATCGTCGAAGGAAACATTCTGGGCTAGGACATTAATAGTGTTGACGAACATTTAAATTCCTCGCTCTCGGATAGACATGATAAAGGACCTGGGACGGAAATTTCCGGGAAAGACGAGCCGGCTGACGTAAGGACACGCATCCTGCGCATCTGAGAAACATAAATCAAATTGATGACTGCAGCGGCAAGGATGTGGACAAATACAAGATGAAGGAGTCCTGCTGCGGCAGAGGGCTGGTGAAGAGGTTAAGGAGCGCAACTTGAGTTTGATTCATTGCGTCCTCCCAATATTTGAATTTCGTCCAAGTTTAAATCTCATTCAATTGCCAGCAAATTTATTGAAAATGTGATTACCATACAAACACGGAACTGGTAGGCAGAACTGGTAGGCCAAAGACGGCGAGATCGATTAATAATACCTGATTCCCCAATCGATATGAGTCTATAATTAGACAAATCGTGTCCTTGGCCGCATTGAACGAGCTTTAAATAAGAACTTTAAATACGAAAGAAGGAGATTTGAAATGGGAGAAAAATGGAAAATTACAAAACATGCGCATTAGGTGTCCTGGAATATCGATTCTTTCTGTACTCCCTACATCCAATGACATCGGTCGCAATGCTCAGCATCCCAAAACATTCAATAAGATAATCAAACAGGAATCATTCCGAAATGAAATTAAAGGACATTTGCTGGTTTTGAAATTATTACTGAAATGATTACCTAATGGACTCCGAGGGTCAGAAAGAAATGGGAAAACATTGTCCTACTTGAAAGTCCATCCCAGACTCAGATCTTTAGAAACTTGTGCCCAAAACTCCAACATGAATAATTCATTTGCATTCTTCATTGGATTCCCGGCAATATTAAAGAACTTTTCTTTCCCATTTCTTTTAATTTAACAATTAGAGATACAGTCTAATGACTACTTTCAGAACAAGTAGTAAAAAGTGTTGTTCTTTACAGAAAAAGTGTAATTAAGGACTCTTCAGGATTCCTTTCAAAATGTAAATAACAAGTAACAACAATTAATTGAAGAGATTCATACCTCCATATGACCGATTGTTCCGCCGACCTAGCCTTTGTGATAAGCAAAGTCTTCTCTCCGTTTCTGCGTGAAGAGAAAAGAGAAAGATTAGTCAGAGAATGAAGAGACATAGAAAGGCATGAGAGGAAGTAAGCCAGTCAGAAATGACAACAGGACCCTGAGGTCTCGATTAGCATATATTTAATTGACAAGGGAAACATTGTTCAATATGCGACGCCGGAGGGATGGAAGCAGGGATGACATCCGCCTGGCCTTTCAAGGACTGCGAGTGGGTGGAGAAGAGCAAAGCACAATCAGGATCATGTCAAATCAAGCATTGAAAATGGTATTGGGTCGAGTATTGTCATTGATCATCTGCTAGCGGCAGGGATGCTGGTAGAGATGCCCCAAAGGGCTGTAACATGCCGAAAGTTTGTCGGAGCAGATCGCCATGTAAATCAGCGTGTCTGATAACAGCCTGATGATCACATGCAGAAGGACTGAATGTGAATGAGCAAATCCTCGTCCTCATCAACCCACTTCAACTAATAGCATGAGACACGATGAGAGCAATAGAGTAGACATCGCATTATGTATCCATTATCAGCGGTCCCAATCGGCGCATTATCACCTGGCAGATGGCAGGCAAGGGAGCGGATGCTAAATGATAATGACACAATTGAAAGCAATCTTGAATTACGGCGCTATCTCTGGCAGCGCCTGCGACTGGAATTTGCATTCAAGTTCGTCCTGGCGCTTCCTGCTTTTCCTATCGGGGAGGCAGCGATAAAGCTATAAACAAACGCGCCCTGTTTGCGCACGTCCAAATGAAGCCTTTTTGCCGCGCTTTTTCCGCATGCAAATAGCGCGCCAACAGACAAATCGCCGCCTCCAGCATCAGCGACGAGCGAGCAAAAGCGGAAGAGCGAAACGCTCGTCAACATGACAGTAATGAAGTAGCAGCATTTCGCCACCCTCGGATTACGCTCGCCGCATACTAAATCATTGATCTTGGGCCATTTGCAATTAAAATCGGAAGCCTCACATTTCGTCACATGCGTCGCCAGGACCAGAAAAGGCCGAGAATGTCCTACGCCTCCCCAGGAAGCCGGAAGTCTTGTGGCCGCCGACTTTTTCTCGCTGGCAGATGCAAATTCTGCGTCTTTTTGCCCGACGCCATCGAGGAAGGATGTCCTGCCATCACCACCCTATTATTTAGCTGTAATTCAAGTGTAATCCGACAGCCACCCTCCGCCTCTTCCGGCCGGGTTGTTTTGCCCATAAATGCCACGCGTTAGATTATTACATTCGCTCCGCAATCCGTTTTTCGGGTGAGAATTTTAAATTCGCACTTTGAATCAAATACTTTCCTCATATTTAGTAGGGTTTTCGGTCGCCAGAGCTCCTATATTTCAGGATCAACTTAGGGAGTCTACCCTTGCTAGTGGTAGAACTGTCAAGGGCGTCTTATGGTTCTTCATGTTGGTTTCAAGGCGGAAATGCCCTAGTGGCCCAGTGACCCAAATAAATGGCTAAGGGTAGTGTTTTGGTTGCTCCCACAGAAACTGTGAGCGTATTTTGAATTGATAGATCTGCATATAGAAAAGCTACATCATTTTTCGGGATAAGGGTCGAACACCTTCGTGAAGTCCTGAATCCGAGCAAGGAGACTGATTCCTTCAACGCCCTTGTTTTTTCTCCACGTTATTTCCTTGGAAAGGCAGATAAACTATGTGCTCTAGTGATAAACCCCATGTTATTCTAAAGCCCAGGGTGAGAAGGTTACAGATGTGCAATTTCGCAAAGATCCGCCAAGTCTGTTACGGAATAGGAGCGAAAGCGTTTCCACAAATTCGAGCAGAGTAATAATATGGAATGAATATGATGTAATCATTCCTGGATAAGGTTGGAATTATCATCTAGGAACGACTTTGTCCAATATAAGGAAAATCCTAAATCAAAAATCAATCCTAGGACGAAAGAGACTTGTCAGCAACTCAATCAACATCAATAAATCCAAGGTCGCAGGCCATTGTTCTTACAAACAATTCCAGGATTAGCAACTTGCTACCTGGAAACTGTTCTTAAGCATCAAGCTTAGTAAAACTCAATAAATCCAATGTTGAAGACGTCAACCGCAGAGCAGAGATTTATTGCTGGACTTCATCTACCATCCTTCTTTTACAAGCTTACATTAGTTCTTACCAGATCAGTATAAGCGAGCTCAGTAAATTGTGACGAATTGTCGCGACCCTGGACCAAGAATAGTTCTTCCTCGGCCAGCAAAACCCATGCTGCTCATCTCAGACTTCGCCTGCACTTGTTTAGCGTTCCCAGTACAAATCTATACATTCAAGGCCGATAGAGATAGTCACTAAACTGCAAAAGCAAGCGATACGCATATCGACATCTTGTTTACATTCCAACCTTTGTCATCAACACACTCTCCTCGTCTGTAGTGCTGGTGACAATTGTTTCAAGCCTGGTCCAAGCGAGTCTCGTCGAATCCGCTGCCCATGGGACACTTTGATTCAATTCTCATTGGGAGTCAGTCAATCAATCAAAGTAAGGTAGGGCACTCGATTATTGCTTTTATTACTCTTATAGTTCCGCCTTTGGCGCCGATTGCTATGACTTCAGATACTCATAGCATTTGGAATGAGAAGAGTGCAATTAGAGAGCGCAGCAGGTTCATTCGGATTATGAAATTGTGCCCGAAACACGAGGCGGAAGCGCGTGATAATCGTTGTTCCTGCACCTTCAATGCCTTTCCGTAATTGCCTTCGTTGCTTATTTTGCGCCGGCGGCAGCTGTTGAAGGCGGCGAGTTTTTCCGGAATGCGCAATCGAACGCGAGCGGGTCTTCCGCCTTCGTCCTTATTTGTTGACTTCAGTTCGTTTCAATGTGCCTTATAATTTCGAAATTTGAATGGAATTCTCAGGAGGTGGACGGAAATTTTCGACATGCATATGGAAATATGCTTTTGATCTTATTTATGCTCCAACCAAGCGTTTTCCTCAGCTAATTGAATTGAAAATTCAATTTGCTCCCCTATCACACATTTTCTATTTCCTCGTGGGGTAGAACACGTCTGATTGAAATTGTCCCCCGCTTTTTCTCAGTAAATAAGTTTAACATTTGATAATTGATTGGAATTGAGTATTCTAACTTTACTCTTTAGGAATATCAATAGAATTGGAAATAAGTCCGTAATCTTAGATGATTCGGATTGCTCACGGCCTGGAATTTATTAGCATTGCCTACGCTGGGAAACTGTGCACAATGTGGCAGTTTTCTTAGAGCCCACCTTGAGCATGTGAATTGTTCAAGCACTGAGCAAATAAAATTCTGTAGCTTAATGGAAAGCGTAATGGCTTTTCCAATGTTGTGCGCACAATTGCAATGTAATTCGAGATAAATTCACTTGGAAACTAATAAGTAGCAGAGCAACAAGCTGGCTTATGCGCGAAATTGAATGAGACATTGTGTTCAGAATCTACAGCAAATGGCAATAACTACGAAGGTGTAAATTTATATCGATTTCCGATTGGAGAGCACTTAGTTAGCAAAGTCTCAAAGAAGTCAATTGATTGTATAGGACTTGAAGCAGCCGGCTTTCGCATTCAATGTGTCAATGGTTTATTCGCGAAGAAAAGGCGGTGGTGATCTCTCCGCCTTAACGAGCACCACTGCATCGATTGGAATCCGCTGATAAGGGCAGCGATACGCTGTTTCGAATAATTGGTGGTGAAAGAGCCGCCTAATCGGATGATTAATGATCCTGAAATCCAATGCGCCTTGAAATGCAACTCGTTTCATAACAATTTCAAAGAAATGTGGAAGAAACTGCGAATTACCAACCCTTATCATTAGGGTAAGCTGGCAATAAATTGCAACCTCTCGTTTATTGTCCCAGTGTTCGAAAAGTTCACGTCGGAATGCCGTAGTGCATAAAAATGCAATGCAAATTAATGCGAAAGCGGCGAGAATTTATTACGTTTATCGTTAACCCTGCGGAGCGATCCGGTATTCGATATTGGCGCATAAAACTTTCGCCATTTGCGCGAATTTTCAGCAGCGTAACGAATGCTCGCATAGTGACCACCCGGACAAATCAAAGAGTTTAATTAATGAGCACATGCCAATGGCAAATTGAAGGCCTAACGCATGGCGATTCGCAATGGGGTGGAAAACGCGCCGCTATAGTCGGGGGTGCCCTAATTTAACAGTTAAATAGTCCAAAACTGGCATTTTCCTCAAGAGTTGATACTTTCTAAGATCGTAAGGAGACTCCTTATAACAACGGGTGTCTTATTATGATATGACCGGAAGTATGCTCAATTGAAAGGCCATGAGATAAGGAATCCAAAACACCAAGAATTTCTACTATTTTGAAAGTTATAGCGGAGTGATTCCAATTGGAATTACCCAGAACTATTTACCTTATAACAGCAGATGTCTTGTTATAATTTGGCCGGAAGTAGAGTCAGTGGAAAGGTGATGAGATAAGGAATCCGAAACAGGAAAAAGTTCTCCCCAGGGTTGATTACTTCTAAAGTTTTAGCAGGAAAACTCTAATCGGAGCCACCCGATATTAAATACAATGTCACAATCTTTGTCTTTTCATGATATGGCCGAAAGTAGTCTTATTGGTAAGACAATAAGATGACGAATCTAAAACAGGAAGAATTCCACGCCAGAGTGGTTTAGTTCCGAAGATATAGCAGGAAAACACTGATAAGAGGTACCTGGTGTTATTTACGTTATAACAGCGGAAGCCTTGTAAAATTATGGCCGGAAGTAGGCTCATTTTTAGGAAAATGAGATAATGAATCTAAAACAGGAAGATGTCCTTACGAATCCATTTATTGTAGAAAACGCAACTATACAATAGTATGTTTTACATTGGGATATAAATCGTTATCATTAGATTCTAGAATGGGAAGCGGGTTGGCGATGTCTGAGACGTATTGTGTAACAATAACGTGATTAACAATGTCAGTAATACATCCCTTATTGCGTCTTGTCTCTCCTGTAGCTAAATTCTGTACTGATTCCCTTAGACAATTCTTCATTTCTTAGCGTTTCGTGTTATTCTGCTGCGTTCTGAATTCGAGTTTGCGAAGCCAGTAAGAAGGTGTTTGTTGCTTGAATTCGCATTAAGCCAAGGGATTTGATGCGGTGACTATTGTGATTCGCATATTGATGCATTCTGGATGAACGGCACGTGTCTTTGGCGCGGTGGAGGACTGCGTGGCATGTTCGACATTCGCACACCAGACATCAGATCGCATCCCCATTGAGGGCGAGTTGGAACGACCATGTTTTTGAGCATTTAATTAACCGCTAACAAGCGCTCCTCTGACATTCGTCGTCTGTATCCTGGCTTAATCCGTCAAATTAAATCCGCTCATTAACATCCTTACAATTCAATCTCAGAAAAAGCGTTCTGACCACTTTCAGAATGTGAATTAGTATGCAAATTTCTTGACAACTATTTATTGCGCAAGTTTCACATCAAGATATCTTGCATTGTTTCGAAGTTCGGGAATCCGAGATAAAACTATGCAAACCCCAGGCAGAATAATTCAGTCAGAGATAGTAGATGTTCTAGAAACCACATTACCTGATATTTTTTGAAAGTCAAAGTCCTTTACTGGTCGTATTATTGGCAATTTATGGCAATTGCGAATTTCCTTATTGACGTTTCATAGAATTGAACAATAATAATAATATTTTACAAGACGCCGACTGTGAAATAACTGCCGCTTTAATTTATGGCCTGAAAATGCGAGGAAATATACTATGGGAATGTAAAATGGAATCGAATGTCTGCACAAACTGCAGGAAAATAATAAAGGTAGACTTTCCGGATGTTTCCGGTATCATTGAAATGAAGCCAAAAATTTATCGCTCCATATTGCTATTCTGCATACATTCTCCAAATAGGTGCAGTCACCATTAATAATCATCCCCTTCCGAGTTAGTGGATAGTGGAATAATTGTGAAAATATTAGGCCAGTGGAAGGCGAGAAGGAAAAGGATTGTAATTAATCACTTTTCCGGCTGGACGAAGGATAATAGATATCGCCAAAGGCATGTGAACTTTACGGAAAATCAACAGGAGCAGTTCGTAAATTGAAGGAAACTACCGGAAAACAAAGATCCTGGGAGAAGCAATGAAAGAAAAACAAGGATTGTTGAAGGGATACGAATCCCGAGAGCCCTTGTTTCAGTCGCCAACGTTCCCCTGAATATAATTGCGATATTTGTGCAGCGAGCCTAAAACATCAAGGAGAAGATATCCTGAGATTGCGTGCCGAAATTTATTGCCATTTTATTTCATTATGGAAATCGAAAGAATCGTACGGGGGGTGAAAGGAGGCGGCAGTAGTGGCATGGTCAAAGTTCGCCCCGGGGGAAATCTGCCTCCATCGCGCTTCTATCGGCGATATCCTTGCGATCAAGGATGCCGGAAGCGTTCCACGCTCACATCATTATGTCAATTAAAAAGTGGCTCATTTTTTGTTTGACTTATCTGCAGCGCAGCAAAGTTATTAAAACTTGCGAACGCGAGAAGCAAATAACGAGTGAGCAAATTTATTAGGGCGGAAGGCAGCAGCCACTTAATAACTTGAAGTCGACACGGGGAGGCAGAGAAATGGCGACTTGATGGCTTCTTGCTAGGTGCTCAGCGGAACTGAGCCATGCTAAGATGCGATGTCGGATTAAGCGTGTTGTCCACGGGGCATGAGGGCAAGTTTCATAGTTAATGTTGAGTAGTTAGCTGATAATTTCGGTGGCCGAATTATTATATGAAAGCTGGGTGGAAGTAATGGGCGCTAATCGATGGCAACTAATGTGGTATTTTTAGCCTTGCGTTTCTATCCTCGACGGCGTTAAATTTATTCCAGTCTCACTGGTTTTCCAATTGTTTTACGGGGCAACTGATAGTGGAGCATGTTCACCCTCGCCTGCATCGTAACGATTTTCCACATATGCCACCGCCAAGCACTCTGCCTACAACACCATTATTAATAGCGACATATTTGATATTAAAAAACAAATCTGCCCTTGCCATTGTTGACGTTGCCGCATTTTTGGCGATCAATTTCACGTGAAAAATTGGCGCAGAAGTAGCCAGACTATGGAAATGAGGAGGAAAGTGAACGGCATTGCTCTACAATCCTACAATCGCGAAATAGCGCAAAGGGTCGACAGGGTCAGCCTTGCGGGCTGCCTTCAAATCGCCCACTTTGGAGTGAACTTCAGCACGCGCTAAAGTTTAGTCGCAATTCCGCTCATTTGCCCACCTTCGCCAAGGCCGAGAAACAAGCGCACAAATCAGGCGCTCCGATCTCTTTCGGCGATGTGGCATCAAGGATAACGGATGGCGCAAACAGGGGCTGCTGGTATAGGGGGTATGAGTATGGCGTGAACCATTACGTAAATGACACGATGCTCGGAAGCACTCTGCCGGTAATTCAGTTACTGCTGAGCACTTTTGCTAATTTACAGACATTTGTAACAAACTAATGCAATTATCCTGGCCAATCATTCTCATCTAATGCAAGCCGATTGACTTTCCCGCATCTACTGGTCACAGGCTGGAATTCCATGCAGAAGCGCTCGAGGTGGCGAGAGGACAGAGTGCAAGGAAGCTCACAGGAGTGTGTCATAGTTATGTAACAATCGGCACGCGTTTGCCGCATCCCTGCATGAGCAAACACCGATGGACTTGTACCGAACTGTTGGTTTCCTTCAGACTGCCTCTCTCGGTAATTAGCTGACCATGTGGTCGCAGATGATTTGTAAGCGGTCCTTGCGTCCTGACTAAGCAGACGCACGTGCTAAGAGTATGCGGTCTGGGGCGGACTTACTGGTTGTGGAAGTGTTGCACATATCCACCGGGTCCTGATACCCGGCGATGGAGGCTCCTGACAGACATAGGTCTGGGCTCACTAGCATTGCCCCGCAGTCACCGTTTGCTCACTCCCGGACATCACGCGCGGGTTCCTCTTGCGGCCCCGTTGCGCCGCGGACTGATCGAGGAGTCGCGACACGGCGGCCAGGACCTGCGCATGAGCCTCGTGTCCTTTCTTCCGGCAGCCAGCTAACCCCATCCCGATGGCCATCGTAAAACGGCAGCGAAGGATAATTGCACTCGGGGATCATTTGCGGCTTGATGCAGGAGTTCCAATGACATTATATTTGGCACAGTTACATTCGCAACCCTCGAACTCACTCAATATGATACAAATGCTTAGAAAGATGCAACAAGAAGTCGTCTACATCAACGCAACCATCAACAAACGCAATCATTGAGGCTAAGGCTGTGTCCGGGATACGCTCCGATAATTGACGCAAGGTCTAGAAGATGCAGCACATGCCGACCCGGCAGCAGGCGAGCTTCTTGTAGGTGGTCTGCGGCGGCACGAGGTGCAGGTCCTCCTCGTCGTCCTCGTCGCCGGATATGCTCATCTCCTCGATGCTGAACGTGTCGGTGAGCTCCTGGTGGACGCGCGACTCCTTCCGCGACAGCGGGAAGAAGTTCACAATGTCCTCCTCGCTGTCGTCGGTGTCCCACTGGACCAGCGGCTGCTGGTCCTTGGCGCCGGGGATGGGCAGCCGCTGCAGTGGGATGAGGCCCGGCGTAGAGTAGTCCTGGTGGAGGCGTTTCGCGTGCTCGATGCGCGCCTCCAGGCGCCGATGTAACTGCTTGGACGTCGGGAGGTTCTGCGGGACGGCGCGGGTCGGAGACCTGCCACTGTCCGCGCTGGAACTGTCGCTGGCCTATGATTACAGAACAGATAGCCGATGAGCGGGAACTCTAGTATACGTCCAGATGTACTCACGGGGAACCGCTGGCCCTTGGAACCGTGGTGCTCGCTGCCGTTGTGGTCGCCACTGTCGATTCCGCTGTCCTCCATTACTTGTCCGTGCGAGGAACTTAGACTAGGAGCGCCCACATTCTCGCATGGCAAGCAGAGTGCTGGCTAGGAGCATATGATGGTGGCCGTTGCATTATCACTGGCAGGGCAGGATGAAAATCAATACCCAGGGCGCGTTTGCCTTTGCCCCTGACCGCAGAACTCTGCTATTCTCCACAGGACTCTATGCCAGCGCTTGGCAACGAGAACTTTTGTTTGTTCGATTTGAACGCGCAGTTGGTTGACATTCCATAGTCGCGAAAATGCCGAGAAGCCCTACAACCCCAAGTCGAGTAGGTATACTATTAAACCCCTTTGGAACCGTCCGGTTTCCAACAATACTTTGCAGAAGAAACGCACTGGTAGCGGGTACGTTGGCATTGAGGATGAGTTGGAGTCGTGGCGGGCTTCCAAGCAACTGGCGAAGCCCAAAGATCAGGTGGAGCTGGCGGACGCGGAGCTGAAGGAAATCATCAGTCGGAACCTGGTGCTGACGAATCCGCTCGCGCCTCAGAATATTGTCGAGTTCAGCTACTTTGAGGGTTGTTTCGTCGACGTTCCGCAGCCGAAGAACTATGTCGTTTTATACCAGAAGCAGGGATGCTACATACACAAGTCTTCCGAGGAGGCGAGGCAGCAGTACATTGAGCAAGGGCTTGACTGTAGGTCCATTCATATCCATTTCTATATTGTTGCATCCGCTCTGCGCTCTTCTTCAGTGAGCCTATTGGACGTTGATGTTTCGGAGGAGGAAGAAGAGGTGCAAGCACCGCGAATGATGCTCTCTGCCGAAGAAGGAGAGGAGGAGGAAACCCTGGACGGCGCTGAGGAGGAGGAGCTAGAAGACGAGCAAGAAGAGCGAGTGGAGAAGGCATACGGCGCTGATGCGGCCACCGGAGGCACTGGAGAGGACCACGAGGATGGCGATACAACGACCAAGATGGTGGGCAAGCTGAAGAATCAGTTCAATTACTGCGAACGAGCGGGTTTGTCCGTGATTCCTCCTTTTCGCGTACGTTTCGATGGTGCGTGCGAGTTGCGGTGCAGGAAACATGCTTTCAGCCTCAAGAGACCCAAACCATGCCGCCGCCCACGGCCAATTTCTCATCCCAGGCGAACGCCTGGCTGATCTTCGACGCGTACCAGGCGGACTATGCGGAGCAGGAGCGCGAGAGGGAGCGGGAACGCGAGCGCAAGGAGCGCGCTAAGGATGCTGGCGCCTTGGTGCATAAGCCACCTCCGCCCAAGAAGGGCGCCAAGAAGGAGTCGAAGGAGAAGGGAAACAAAGAGTTCAGCGATGTGGTCGCAGGTCGCGCGTTCGAGAGCTGGAAGGTGCTCGAGCGCATGATCAATTTGAATTCGTACGACGATATTGCGAAAGGTAAGGGCCTGACTCGCTCCTTGGAGGAGTCTGACGCAGAGTTGCAGATTACCGGTACTGGGAGGACCCGTCCGATGAGTATCGCGACGACGAGGGCACCTTGCTGCCGCTATGGAAGTACCAGTACGACAAGCTGAAGGACTACACCGCAACTTGTCTGCTGTGGAACCCATGGTACTATGACATGTTCATCGCGTGCTTCGGGTCTGTCGACTTCCTCAAGCAGACGAATAGCGGCTACATTTGCCTCTACACCATCAAGAACCCCTCGTTTCCGGAGAGCATCTGCGCGGTGGACTCGGAAGTCATGTGCGCCGACATCCACCCCGCGTTCCCCTACATGCTGGTGTGCGGACTTGCCGATGGCAATATTCGCGTGTACAACATCCAGGCGAGCACCAAGACGCCGTCCTACCAGACGAGAAACTACAAGGCCAAGTGCTTGGGCATCGTGTGGGCGGTGAAGTGGTTTCCCGACCTCCAGGACGGCGAACTGAATTTCTACGCCGTATCCAACGACGGCGTCGTCAAGAACTACGTGCTGATGCAATGCGAATTATCCGTCACGCACGTGATCAAACTGCTGCTGGATCGGCCGCAGGCGGCAGGTCCAGACGGTACTCTGGTACCTCTAGTCGGTGGGTCTCTAAGTCAATTGCCTGTGCCTTTAATTCATGAGCAACTTGTAGGGTGCGCAACAACTCTGATAAAACATCCGAAAGAGAACGAGATTTACCTGGTGGGCACCGAAGAGGGCTTCATCTACAAGTGCAACGTGAACTACAGCTCCAACTACCTGCTGACCTACAAAGCGCACGACCTGCCCGTCTACAAGATCAGCTACAACTACTTCGACACGAACATCTTCATCTCGTGCAGCGGGGACTGGCGCATCAAGATCTGGGAGGACGGTCGTTTGTAGGGCACTGAACCCCTGTATTCGACGCGTAAGTTATTGCCACTATTTGCTAGGGAACCTCTCATCTCCTTCGACCTGGGCGCCGTCATCTCCGACGTACAATGGGCGCCGTACTCGTCGACAGTCTTCGCCGCCGTGACCTACGAGGGCAAGGTGTACGTGTTCGACTTGAATCTGAACAAGTACAAGCCCGTTTGCGTCCAACCCGTCGTTTCCAAGAAGCGCAACAAGCTGACGACGATTGCGTTCAACAACAACTTGCCCATCATCATCGTGGGCGATGATAAGTAAGAAACTGCGCGCGAATAAGCTGGTCAGCAATTCAGCTTTTTAGGGGATGTGTGAGCTGCCTGAAACTCTCTCCCAACTTGCGCATTCCATGCAAGCCACCCAAGAAGCAGCAGCAGTTGAACCAGTTCACCCTGCAATGCATGAAGCTGGAGAAGCTGCTGTCCGTGGTGCGTGAGCCCCTGATCGTCGGCATTAACGAGGACATTACCACGAGCCTTTTGCCCTCGAAATAAATTCAACGAAAGCCATCTTTTTATTGCTGTATGTACAACGTAGCACGCGAATTTGGCACTAAACAGATTCTTATATTGCTTACAGGTCAATGTCATATAACGCAACAAGGGGCAATAGAGAGATCTAACAACGGGAGCGGAGCCTACGTAAACTTACTGCGGAAATCGGGCACGCGGCGATCCTCAATGATGCCCGGCCCGAATTTCAGCTCTAGATAATCGCGAATATTATTCGGACACGGCACCGTCCGCCCGATAAAGTCAATGCTGGCCATGGGGTGCAGGTAGTGGTCGGGGAAGTCGGAGTTGAGCTGGCTGGTGTACCAGTTATCCTTCACCATGGTGCCGTTCCTCTGGTAGAACGGAAACAGGTTCACATAGAGGCGATTCGTCTTGCTGAAGAGGACGCGGAAGAAGTTGCCCTCCGTGGCCTTCTCCCACACGAAGCCCTTGCTGTCGGTGACGGGCTTGTTGCGGGCGCGCTTCAGCCAGACGCAGCGCGCCAAATCGTCACGGTTGAAGCTGACGTCCACGTCGTAGTCCCAGGGGATGATGTCGCCGTAGCGCATCGCGCCCAATAGGCTCGTGCCCTCCAGCCAGTAGCGGATGCCGGCTTCCTCCAACAGGTCCAGCACGTGGCGGGCGGTGAGGCGCAGATTCTGCAAGCAGCAGGGCGGCGTCTGCTTGTCCTCGTAGATGTACGAGGGAGTGTAGTTGATGATGTTGCCGAAACAACGCGGCGTGTCGCGAGTACACCCAAAACTCTCGCTGGCGCCCAGCTCGTTGATCGACCTCTTGATCCCAAACGCTTCGTAGACCTTCTTCAGCAGCTTGCGCTCCGCTTCGGCCTTGAGCCGTTGAGCGTGATGCGAGTAGAAGATACTTTTGCCATCGTGAAACTGGAAGTTTCTGAGTACGTGGATCTGCAAACCGCCCAAGATGAATGTAGGTATCTTGGGTTGCAGATCAAGACTTGCCTTAATGTTAATCAGCGACGTCATCAAGTACAAGGAGTGCGGATGAGGTAATAGGAATGGGTTGCTGAGCTTGTAGAGCGTGTTGAGCTCCACCAGGGTGGCATGCTTGCCCGCTACGAATCCGCAGGAGTCGTCTACTGACTTGTTGAAGCGTATCGTCCACTCCTTGGGGCGCAGTTCCACCTGCAGGCAGCTCAGGTTCCTATTCAGACTGTAGGGAACCGCAACTATGCTCCCAGTCGCGTTCCTCAATGTGTTGATCATCATCTGCACGACCTGCCGATGCATAATGCGCGTCGAGTCCGGCACGAAGAGGACGAACGGTGTCTTTATCAACGTCAGCGCATTGAAAGCGAACGGGGTGTGGAAGGATAGGCCCAGGTGTAGGAAGCGCACGTTGCGATTAAGGCTGTCGCCGATCTGTAGCGGTGGGTACGGGATCCTATCGGCTAGAATAAGAATTTGTATGTTTGGAAACACTTTGAGGAACGACTCCACGGTGCCAGCTACATCGTTCTCGTTGGGGTCGAAGTCGCGCAAAATAATCGTCATCTGCTTGCTGATGTGTCGGCCCGGACTTTTGCTCACTATTGCCGCACGACGAGATTGCAGAAGACCCAGCGAATCACTGCCAATGAGGAGCTTGTAAATGTTCCACAAGAAGAACGCATTGAGGAGGACCAGAAACAGAGCGAGGCACTTGGAAAATTTCAAGCGCATACTTTCCGCTATTCCGGGTACACTGATTGATTAATTATTGGTCTGGAACTACATTGTTGAAGAATTGCCAGACGCGGAAAATTCGTCTAGTTGGCATTTTCACGGGGTTAAATTATTGATTTTCCAGTAACTGGAAAATGTATGCTATTAGATTCTAAGCTTCAGATAAACATGCCCCGCTTATGATGGAACGTAGACCAACTATTTTAGATATCAAATTCGAAAGCAACTCCCCAAAAGTCTAACTTTAGTTTTACAATCGGCCCACTGGTGGAAAACCACCACTTGCAGGCAGGCTAAACTGCTCCTAAAACCTACAGCGCAAAGGGAGAGCTAAGAAAGGTAACAAGCCTTCTGACAGGACACTGGGGGAGGAAATTCTTGAAATCTCCATTGCGTCTTCAACAGGGCTCCTGGATTTCCTTAGTGCTGTAGTACAATAGGCCTCTTAGGCCGCAGTGCTTGGGAGAACAAACACCCAAAAGCCCACCCAAAGAAGTTTTACAAGGAAAGTTGTTTTGTGCAATAAGAACAATGGAAAAGTTTTTGCAACAAATTAAAAGAATTCAATTGGTAAGCAGTTTCTAAAAATATTGGTTTTCCGTTATTAATTCAAAGCCAATTGTCCTGTATTAACTCAACATTTCATTGCAGGATTAGATCATAAACAAGAATCGTAATTTTCTCAGTTTAATCATAAATTGAATTATAAGTTTAGGAAACGAAGTTTTATGAAACGCTTTTAAACATGGGTAGATGGAAGATTAAGAAGATTGACAATTCATAATTTATTTCCAAAGACACTACAAGTGATTGAGGCAAAATTAGATCTGCAAAGAGGGTATGAATTCATAGTGCAATGTCCTTGCCGCTAGGGGCGCTACTAAAATGTTTAACTGTATGATTTGCTTCAACAGTCTTAACCTTGGTATTCATCCACGTTTAAGACGATATTATTGCTAAACAATTAACTAAATGAGGAGTAATTAACGTGCTCGATGTGTTTATCGGTGAGTTTTGTTTGCATTTCTTACAATCGCAGAAATAATCAAAGTCAGTGGCTTATGAAAGCTATTTAATGCCACAATATCGTATCACACAACATTAATTAAAATATTTCGATTAAAGCAGGCATATTAAGAGAATTGCACTCTTAATTTGCAGAGTATCAGATAAATGATAACAAAATAAGTAGACTATAACAACATAAAGTAAGCAGGTACTCAAACAAAACTTTGGCCAAAGTTATACTGGGCAATCACGAGAACTACAAACTATAGCTGAAAACAGCAAAAGCAAGTTAATTTGTAATAAGTTACGCCAATGGTATATTGGCATCTAAATCAGAGTTGGTGATGCTCTTAGCTTGGTTTTGCTATTCAGCAGAATTGAGAAGACGAAGCGCACGATCTTCTCGTAAGAGACGAACATTAGGGCAGCTGTAAGCACGGTTTGCAACAGTTTTGCCTCCAGGCCCTGAAACAAGCCCGCCGGCCCATTGCGCTTCAGAATGGAGAGTAGCAAAGCGAGCATGCTGACATCGCTGTTGATGCCATGCCTCTGCTTAGTTTGGGCCAGCTGAATGGGATACGTGGCGATCGTGGCACATGCCTTGGCGATAGCGGCCAGCAGAAAGAAGGTGCCGGCTCCTCGAGCGGGAATTCGGCGTTTCAGCGACTCGTAGATCGTGAACTGGATGGCTGGATTGATGACTAGCAACAGCGAAGGCCCTAAGCCGTTCCAAAGCGCCGAGAAACCTTCCGTACTCGCAATATGCACAAGTCCATCGAGCAAGCTCGAGTAATGCTGCGACTTTTCAGCCTACAATTGATTTGTGATTGTTAAATCTCTAGGCGGAATAAAATCAGCGTTACCTTTAGCCTGCTGTTCACTACCCAGAGAGGTAGCGTTGCCAGCACATTCGCAATGCCGGCGAGAACACCGAGAAGCAAATCGCTGTGGCCAGCACTGTATTTCGAGCGTTTCAGACCGTGGAATGCGTAGAAGTACACAAAGTTCGAAACGCCAAGGCTCTGAAGAACAGGCTTCACACCTCGATACAAAGCTTCGCTGGAAGCAAAGAATACGTGAGTTTCAGGACCATGCTGCAGCTGGCTGACTTACATTCCTTCGTTTCGGATTATTTCCACTATAGCTTGGAATGTGTTTAAGGTGTTCAGGTGCTCGGATTTCTCATTTGCCACTACAACACAAAGTCAACATCGTATTCAGAATTGCACTAATCTGAGGATAACTAAATGTCCAACTCCAGTGGCCTTACATTGAAGACGAAAGCGAATCGTGTCGAAAGGGTAAAAAACCGTCATGGAAATAATGCTGCCCTGCAATCAATCGTCAACGTAGCAAATTGCCTTTTCAGTTTAGGGATAAACTCACCGAGGCTCCGGCAATCGCTCGCACGAACGTTTCATAACTGAGAAGGTTTTGTTGCTTCATTTTCGTTGCTTCCTCCGAACTTAAGACGCAAGACTCTTTTGCAATTCACTCCTTATCATATTGCTGTGCCTCCACAATTGCAAATCATTGCAAGTAAGTGCTATCAAATCATAAATGATGAATCTAAGCAGTTGTGTAGTGTCATGCGTCAAAATATTTACAGCTGTGATAAGATGAATGCGTAAACGCTTTTAAAATATTTAAGAACTTATTTGTGTTGCTTTGAAGATTTGATCAATATTTTTCTTCTCAATTTCAGGTATTGGAGTATATGATAAAAGTAAGTAAACTCCCAATATAATACAGCACTGCTTAAAACTTCAATTTAAAACTTTCTTTTTATTGATCAACAATGATTGGTAAGTTGATTGGTAATTATTTGCTTGTGATGCGAATAATTGAATTTAAAATTAATGAAATTTGTGGTCGCAGCGCTATCTGTGGCCGCAACAATCAAAACTTGAATGGTTGGAATTTATAACCTCATTTTTAACGTTTTTAGCGCCCTTTTTACCTATTAGTTATAATGCATGTTTATCATGAATTAATATTAACAAATATATAAGTAATTGCATGAAAAATCTTGCCAATCGTAGATTGTAAACATTATGCATGAACATTTTGCTTGTTTTCCGAAATTCTTGTGGTTTACATGCTTGCAAAGTTTCACCCACGCTAAAATCATCTCTCATCTCTACTAAATGCATTTTCCTTTGTGCATTCCTGTAGGATGAATCAAAACAAGTACGGGTAAACGTATTTTTGTGAATATGGCCACAACAATCAAAACTTGAATGGTTGGAATTTATAACCTCATTTTTAACGTTTTTAGCGCCCTTTTTACCTATTAGTTA
>JAOEHK010000006.1:129204-178892 GCA_025447835.1 Labidoglobus nevermanni
ATTGATGTACTTATAGGCAAATTCTAAGAATCGTTTATATTTTCTGTTCAATATTTCTGCAAAATCCATTTTTATTGTAATACCTTCACGTGCCAGCAAAATTTACGTACGTGCCACCCCTGGCACGCGTGCCATAGGTTCGCCACCACTGGTCTATAGAACATTGTCATTGTTAAAATGACGCATTCAATTGCGATTACGATTTATCAAAGTTTTATTGACCATCAAAGAGTAATAACAAATAAAACTGTCAGAAGTAAGTGAATAATTCAATTCGAGTCATAATGCCCCTATAATATTACTCAATTATGAGGTCAGTAGCGTATTTAACAATAAATCAATAGCAATATATTGTTGTGAATAAAACAGCCCATCCAAGCATGTTGCATTTCCCAGGATAAGGCCAACTTGTTATTATCCTCTGTTAACACAATGTATCCTTTGCTATCCTATTCCGTCTGCTATAGCCAGAGCCGATTATTGTTGATGTCAATAATGCATGAAGTTCCCAATTTAAAATTTTATAAGAGAATGCGAAGCCTGTATTGCATGTATTTGAAAAGCCCTTATGGTTATTAGTTAGTAGTACGTGCTGCTTTGGACATGCATCCCTTAGCTTACATCCCATGCATGCAAGCTCTTCATGTTGCACTCCTATTTACGTATTCCACAGTATTGCATAAAATAAAATTGAAGGCTTATTTGAAATGTGGGATAGTCTGTAATTGGCAGAGTTCTGTAATTGAATTCTCTTCGATGCAACCGCTTCGTGTGACAATTACTTATTCATGTGGGAAATTCCATTTGTTTGGAATTTGTAACTGCAACTTTATAATTACTTTGCTGTGAATCTAATCGCTTTTCAGTTCTCTTGGATATTTCCCTCGAGAAGGATATGTCCGCAGACGTTCAAATGAAAAATTCACCAACCTACACAATTGCAACACAATATTAATTGATTACACAAATTCAATTCCCTACCGTTACTTCCTAATCATTAGCGTAAGTTGTCAGTGGTCATAATGTTTTCTATGAACCGGAAAGTACACTTGAAAATTGCTTTGGAAACGTAGAAATTGTGAAGAATACAAGTCCAAGCGATTCATTAGGCTCATTGGCAGTGGTGGGAGAGAAAGGATATCGGGTGATTGGAAGGGGTGGGTTTCCAATAACAATGATAAAATCGTGCACTCTACGCATACATCGAATGTTTGTATTGTGAAATTTATCGCTATGACGACATGACAGCCATCAATTGCGACCACGCAGCGCCCCACACTATTGTAGGCCAATAGGTATTATCCGGGAGAAGATCCTGGAATGATAAGTTGATGGCCGACAGGACGATGGTCAGTTTGTCTTGTGGCTTCCTACCGCGATGTCCTGCCTACCCTCAAGACGTTTCTGCGCTCTTGAAGTGGACTAGTGCTAACTACCCTTTGCGTGATCAGTTTTGTTCAAACAGTTCTTTGATCATTTCTTATCTACAAAGCACCTGTTTTGCATTCCATCTGAGGTAGGGTTCCTGACTTTACGATATACTACTTTTATGAGCCTTTTCGTGGCAACTTCCTGTTTCACTATTTTCGATGATATTTCTAAGCTAACTGGCTTCTATCCTAGTATTTCTCTTGTTGTTGACCCTTTTCTTCATATGTGACCAAACCAACCCGGTCTTTGCTTTCCAAGGCCCTTCAGTATCGCCTCTGGCTTCAGCCTTTCTTCGATTTCGTTATTCCAGGAATAACATTCGAATTTTCGTTCCAGGACCTCCATCAACTGGTAGACATCCTGTCTTCTCGTTAACGTTACAATCATTCTTGGTGAGTATCAAAGAAATTGAATTTACTTGGCGTGTGACCTGGAATCTCTTCTAACCTTTTTCGCCAATAATCGGAATTAAAGTGGTAACGATTTGAAAATACTGAAATAAGTGCATTAATCTGAATTAGAAAACCGTTGGATGGTAATAGTCATTATTGCCATCGGAGAGTACTTGGTATGCGCCTGCAACTTTACAATGGAACATTAAACTTGCTAGGATACATGAAACTGAAACAAATTGCGTATCTCGCATGTTTTTCATCACTTTGGCATGTAGCTGACAATTCAGCAGTCCCTGGCTGGTCGAATGCGAAGGTGTTTAATGAGAAGAAAACACGAGAACCTGCAGGGTGCATTAAGCACAATGCGTGCATAAAATGCCCACACAAACAACACATAATTGCGATAAGCTACTGCTGAACAAACGTACGTGGAACTCGACAGGAATGTAATTTAATTTCCTAGTTATTTGTACACGAAGACAAAACAAACATGTTTTTCATATGAAATCAATCAATTCAACAAGAGCTGAAATAGATTAAAGTGAATGAATATGGCTCCCTTGAACCTTAGTGGTTGTCTCTAGCCCTGATGCACCGGATTCGTGGTATATTGTCTTCCAACTTTCGGCCCTTAGGTTTTACTTCTTGGTATTCTTACCTGACCAGTGGATGGTTGCTTTATAACTATACTAATAAAATTTGGATTATAGTACCAATATGGCCGCAATACCATGAAGGTTGTCGATCTCTGCTTAAACTCAAACAATGAAATACCATTAGAAATTTGCAATAAAGTGTTCTCATCCATCATTGCATAATTAATTTATGTTTGTCTGATTTTCAAGTCGTAAATTTGATTGGAATAAATATCTTTTCTCTTGGAATGCAGGATGGATAATAATTTTCCCACTAGGATATTGTAAACGAGCATAGATACGCACAACATTTGAAATTTGAAATTGAAAGATGTTAATGCAATTACCAAGTTTTAATGTTGCCTCTCTAAGTATGTAATATGACGCAGGAATGTAATTTCATCTCATTCAATAGACATTTCTGGCAAGACTATTAACACAGAGGAAATTCAAAGAAAGTGCTGGAGAAGGGGAATGGCAGAAATAGTCCGACTTGTTTCTGGAAATGTTTCGCATCAATTTTCAAACATTCGTTCAAACAGTCGTAAAATTTCGAGGTTTATTAAACATTCAAATGCATTGTAGTTACAAGACAATATATGATAGTCGAGTGAAAGTTTGTTTTGTTTGCGGAGCCTTGAGAACAAGTGCAAACTGGTGAATCCGTTGGTATTTACCTCAGGCACTTGCTGTTCTTTCTAAATGTATTCCACGTTTTCTCTTGCCACTTCTTTCATTTTCACATTTTATCTAATAAAGCAAATGTCATCACTTGAACCAGGGTCAGCAACCTCTTTGGTATTGCGGCCCGTATTTACAAAATCGGGTATTTCCACGATCTTGTCCGTTGGGAATACCCGTGGTCGTCAATATTTCTGGACCTCGGGTATTCCCAGTGTTTCCTCGTTGTGCGGATCAAATACGGCTCGGGGGTTGTCGACCTCTGAGTTAGACGGTTCTCAATTTCTTCATTAAATGTGATTTAAATTTTGAAAATAAATATCGATTGAATTCAGACTAATAATGAGTAGTATAATGAATGCTGAATTCAAATTGCTCACTGTAAAGCCGGTATTTATGTGTTAACATATTTTCATGTAATAATTTATCTTATAGCATTACGATCAAGAAGATGAGGAATATCGTGGCATTTGAGTTCTTTTTCTTGAAGAGAAGACTGCAATTTAGCAATCTTGATTGTTGAGTAATAAAACGTGATCATTGCTTTTTCGTGCTTAAATTGTAAATTAATTATGTTGATGAGATCAACGGTTAATTTCACATAATTTATAGAAACAGGTGTACTTACCACAAACGATGCAAGAATTTGTTAGTGTTGGAAAATGCGAATTATCCTCAAGATTGTTTTGAATAATTATATTTCAACTGCCAACCTCAAGAATAATCAATTTCGTACTCTAAATGAGCGATTCTTAATTCTGAGTAACTTCCGAGTATACGAAGATTCAGTATTGAAACTATACATACATAGTGAACGTTTCGAATCAGAATTAATAATCAATTAGAGATTCGGGATACTATTTAGCCGAGACCAGAGTATACGTTGTACTTAAACGGTAATTGTTGGTAACTTTGGATGTGAAAGAAAAGCAAATCCGATGTTTTGAACGCTGTCGACCTTGCAGTGCGATTTGGAGAAAAATCCGTTCCGTTCTCCGTCGCAAACAAGCTAATAAATTATTCGATCCCAAGTTAGCGCGCCCCTCGGCCTGGTCACTACTTTCCGGCAATTTGAAGAAATGAATATTCCTGCAGAGATAATAAAGAGAATAGTTTCAGAATACGTCCAAATTGTGCATTTACCTAGAACTATGTTGGTACATTTTATGCTTGCTGAAATTATTGAAAAATCCAGGACTCCTGATGCATGTTTATTTATGGACTTCAATAAACTTAGGTTTGTGCAGTGGAAATGTCGCAACATTTATTTTGGACACCGTCGTCAAATTCTTAGATAAAAACTTCCATCGATTAGCATAAAACGCTTAGATTTTATGCAATCCTGACCGAGTAGATGCGAAACATCTTTGCATTTCATTTTTTCTGTATTTAGTGCTACAAACATTTGCATCAATAAATCGCAACTCTTTGGGTGTTGAGTTTATGCAATCGCAGGTAGGTGGTTTCGCAATAACGACGTGCAAATTCCAACGAAACTATTGAAATGCTATCTATCTATTGAATAACACTTCTTTATTCTTTTATAGTCGAATCACTTGTTCCTTCGTCTTATATGATGTTGTGTAACTTCAACTTGTAAAGTGTTTTAGCCAATTTTATGAGCGAACTTTTTGGGGGGCGATAGTCTAAGTTGTTAATATGACGACCGGAAAGAGTTTAGAATATTTTTCCGAGATTGGGAATCGAACCCAGCACATTGGTCTCACGTCTCTTGACGTTAGCACTACACCACATCGCCTCCTAGATAAGGATGCGGCCTGTCGGGTCTTGAACTTAACACTTATGATATCGCAAGTTTGTACTTTGACTGTTTGGTTACCGAGTGGTTTTTAGATACGATACAATTCAAATTTCGATTCCGAGTTCTACAGAAAGTACATGAAGTTTCTTTGTTTCCGCAATTAGTTTGAATTCTAAGTGATACAGCACCTGTTATAAAATTGTGTGCGCATTGTTTTGTGATAATCTACGTGCCGACCCACATTGCCATAATTCTTTCTCCACTTCGCGGCTTTTCGAGGCCACTTTGTCACTGGAGATGCTTGATGTAACATGAATTTCATTAATTTGCAATTCTTACCGGCCTTCGATGCGTTGGAATAGACGTACTATCGATGCATTCTTGCACTAATTGCAGAGTTGCAATCTTCGTTGACTCGCTTTACCTCGTTGATTTTTTAATTAAATGTAAATAAATAACGATATTTGCAAATATTTATTATATTCAACTTGTGCAATTATTTGAAACGTTAGCTGAACCTGTGTCATTTATTTGCAACATTTAAAAACATAAAAATCAATATATATAGTAATAGAAGGCAATTACAACACACTGATGCAATAATTAACAAATAAACATTAATGAAAATATTGCCAATATTGCAATTCAATCTGGGAGTAATTAAAATTATGCAATGCGATGAAAAATTTATGAAATCTTCAATAACAAAGAGAAGGCTGCGGATTGCGAATTCGCAATTGATTTGAAATTTAAATAACGCACAAAGGGAGGGATAAACGCAACAGATTTGCACATTGCTGCAGATGGCGAATTGCGACACGAATGGCACTTTCAATTAGTTTGGTAATTGCCTTGCAATTATCAGATAGCAACGGGAATTCGCCAACATTTCATTTGAAATTTTGAACATTGCAAATGCTGTTTATGCATATTCAATGTAGTCACCTTCCAAGTCACATGGTTTCTCTTCATTTTATTCCCATTGCGCATAGAAACGTGCTTGTCCCAACTGGAATTTCTGAAGTGCGTCTTATAATTTACATTCCTGTATGTTGCAATGTTACATCCAAGTACATCCAGAACTAAGGATTCCTTTCTGGAATCTCGTTTCTAGCTTTAAGAGAATTGCATGTTACCTTTGACCATGAATATAAACATTCTGGATGGACATGTAGCCTGTATTATTATAATTGTTAACAATTAGTACTATGAGATACGTGTATAAGATTGGGAATATATTTCAATAGAATCTTATGCAGTACAGCGAAATCCGGTATAAGACGGGTTCAGGGTGTGCGATACCTCGCATTTTCAGCAGATGCACCCCTGTAACGTTTTTCAAGGGACCGAGAAAAAAGACGATTTACGATATACTATTCTATTTGTTTTTGAAATGTAATTTCGTGATGTTCCCGAACTTCTGCCATTGCTTTGATACCCTGTAATTGAACTCTTCAATTCATGCTCAAAATCGGAGAAATGAGGTTCTTTGAGGCGATTTCTTCTAGTGTTGTTATCGACTGTGTATATCGTATTCTTCATTGCTAAGATTTGATGTTATTGCTGACGATGGGATATAAAACGACACTGCAATCTGCTTTTCACGACATACTTTACTGCAGCATAATTTCAATGTTGAATTTCAAGAATTCCAAGGTTTCGCCGTAGATTTACAATAGTAGGTACCATTTAGAATACAGTGAAAACCTCATAAAATTCCTCATGGAATTGAACTTTCAAAGATTCTCTATAAATAGAAGACGTTCCTCTAATGCTGTGTCTAAAAAAGACGTTGAGATTTTTTCAAGGGGCCGAAATACTCATTTGATTTAAATAATTCCAATCTGATATACTTTTTGAATTAAATATTAATTAATTTTGGTATTGAGAGAGCAATTCACATTATTTATGGGACTGCATGTAGATATGCATCAGGAAATCTTTAATTGAAAGGAGTCACGTTATAAGTGGAATGTAACTGAATTTGTGGTGTAAGCCCATTTGCCTACAATTGAAAGCTGCATGAATCATTGTTTCATGTTTGTTATCCACTTACCTATATTGGGACCTTTGTAAAGGGATGTAAACAGTACAATAGGCCTTTCAGGCCGCGTATTAAAAAAAGGTATTAAGAGATGTAATTGGGAATCAACATTCGTATGATAGTGTTGCTGTTTTATTGATCAGCTTTATTTCAAGGCGAATGAAATAAAAGGCAAATGATAAATTTAAGTGAATCACGCATCAATGTGCAGGCAATTATTTGATTTACTCATCAGTCCACGTATGCACACACACTCCCTACAAATTGCTCACCTTCTTAGAATTGCAGGCGGCGTTCGCAAGTAGTTAATAAACAGATCGGAACGGGAGAAACTTTCAGTTGTTTATCGTGTTCGCGTCGAGGACGTTTGCTAACGAAATTAACGTAAAATTCATAGCAACGTGACTTTGCTAGTCGCGTTCGAGCAATACTAACAACTTCTATAACGCGTTAGCGTAAAAGGTGGCGTGCAGTTGTATTCAACGTATGTGGATGCTTTTTATTTGCGTTATATTTTATGTGCGTCCTTAAATTTTGTGTAACGCTTCTTTTGCAACCAATTTAATGTGGTAACCACAGCGTTTTAACACGTCACGACCGTTGTCAACGACATGGCCAGTACATTCAGGATTAGCAACAATTTTATGCGCAAATTTGATGGTTTGCCCAAAGTGAGTGATTGCAAGGAAACCATTTCTCACAACTATGAATCGCACTGTTTTATCGTTCATCGAAAAGCAAGTTTTCAGTGGCAAGTCAAGTTATTTCGCTGGTAAATCATTGCCATTAACATTAGTTTGAAGGATATCTGGGCACAAATTATTTGAGACTAAGCAATATAATAAACTTTTGGTCGCGGAAATTCCAATCTAATTTCGAATATGCCAGGTCTTGGTAGTCGGTCTCCTGGGAACACCTCGGATTCTTCTCTAATCTTCACAACCTGAGTTGTTGTTGAGTTGCGATCTCAATGTTGATTCTTTCTACTCTTTATTTGCTCATCTTTGTGTGCTTAATTTGCACTTTTCGTAAATGCGCTATTCATCAAAAATTGCATGGTTGTTCATTTAGCTTGCGCATGAAACATTCTTTAGTCTCAATTATGCGTTGATACAATTCTTCAAGGACAAGGTTACACAAAGCGTAATCTTGTTGGAAACCAAGTTAATTGAGGTATGAAACATAAATGATTCATAATAACTAAACGCACGTAAACCTATCGCATTAAACAAGACGTACGATTGATTAAGTCAATATTTATTTGTTCCCATCAGCATTTTCAGGCGGCAATAAAGGCGCCTATTGCTAAATGAAATTTGATTAGCTGGTCAACACAAAAAGCACATTCAAAATGAGTCGGATGAACTCATGCACCAGTTGTAATAATGCTGAATTTGCATATGCTCAATAACACAATGAATACAACTTAGTTTTCAACAATGTGCGTATTGTACTTTCATTGTAAAATGGGAAAAACAATGTAATCATCATTGAGGCTGCAAGCAAAATATCTTAAATTCCATTTTTCTCTAAATGAACTGGAGCATTATTCAAAAAAAGAAAACTTTAAATAAACATAATTTAATGTTCCAATATTTGTAATTTCCGCATATTCTCTAGTTCGCTGTGTACTGAGGAATGTATATTACTTATTTACATTACATCAATAGTAAGAAGTGTTCAAACTTAGTTTCATAATTTTATTTATTTAAGAATATCCCTTATAATTAACTACAATTTTGGACTATTTGTCAACACTACAATTTGTTTCTAATTTGGGGATACTCAGATTTTATCTGAGATGCGTTTCCTGGTTCCCAAATTCATTCATTTCTATCTAAAAGTAAAGTAAAATTGAATTGCTGGGCTATTCTCTGTAATGGTCGGACAAGAGGTTTTAGTGGGCCATAGCATGTAATAAGAAGCAACCATTCTGGGTATTGCGAGTTCTGAAATGTCGACTCATTACCAGAAAACCGATTCTTTGAAAACAGCCTAAACTATTTGTGCATGCTGCCGATAAAACGTGGTCAAACAATTGAAAATGCATATACAAACTTCTTATCGATGTTGTCATTCAGCTGAAAATGTTTCGACGTGTTTAACTATGTATATCGGCCATTTACCGCAACAGGTTACACGCTTTCGGTCATTAATTCAGTAGTTCGTTAGCATGCCGTCAGTAAAATTCCAGAATAGATCTCTCACTTCGTGATTTATGGATCTATTGATGTATTACCACTTGCATATTGTTCCTTCCTCTGTTTCAGTACAATTTGATAAAATTGTCTCTTGTTTATAGGCATCCAGAGCCATGAAACGTGAAGCTGACGCTGAAATGGGTTCTCCTCAGAAACGGTCACGTCGAGGTGACGAAGAAGTGCGCCTATTGATACCCAGCAAGGTAGTAGTTAATAGAAATAAGTATTAAAGAATTAGACATGGTATTTCGGTTGGTTTCATTGAAGTTACTGTAGTGGAACATCTCGCCAAAAGACGAGAGATGGTCCAAAGGACAATTAATTCTAAATTCCGTTTTTCAGGCGGCTGGTTCCATTATTGGTAAAGGTGGCCAGAACATAACAAAACTGAGGAGCCAGGTCAGTAGAGATGTTGGAAGAAAGACACAAGGCACTTTGAACAATTCAAGCGATCGAAGTTCATGCACCTCCAAGTAGTATGAATTTGCGTAGGACCATAATGTCTCGGGGGTAGCTGCTGAATTCCTTCGAATATGAGCTTGTGCAATATCAGTCTATCATCTGTAAGGGATGTGTCTGTAAAATGAGGCATGAACGAATCCAATTCAGAGATGAGCAGCGAGCTCATTCAAATAGGTAGTTTCGAGGTGGCATTTCTCACGAGTTGAGACACTAACCGACCGCCTGAATGAACAGCGCGCAGTTGTGAAGAGTTCATTAGTGCCCAATGTGTTTATTTGAGCTTCCAGCAAAACGAGAGTGCCAATTAGACAAAATGTTAACTAATTTTCTTCTGCCCCTCGGCCCGGCCACCCGTCCACCTGTGCCCGCCCGCCCACCAACATATTGACTTGGCAATTCACCGGTACCACCACAGTACAAAGCCTCGATTACTGTCCCTGACTGTCCGGGCCCAGAACGGTAAACGATACAAAATAATTCACATCTATTTAGTTGTGCTCACAAACCCGGGTTCTGGTTGCACTGCGCCACCTAAAATTAACAAAAATTTATCAAATTACCAACCAACTAGTCTGAGTCTATCGCCTTTTGGATCTTAATCTCTTTCATTTTGTGTGCATTCATGTGTGTCTCTCTCTTTGATTCACTTCCTTGTTCTATTTTAAGCCACGCAACAACCGTTTTGTTGCGCAATCGAAATTGCAAATGCGGTGCAACCAGCTCTTCGCCGGCGTGAATAATGTGTCCCTTGTTTAACTCTTTATTTAGCTTTTCTACTATTGTATTATTTACTCTAATGAGCACTGATAATTCTGATTGCCTAGGTGGTGATAATTAATTAATTGCCATGCCCTGCCCTGCCCGATGTACCACCCATGGACGCCATTGTGAACGTGAACAAAAACGAACGTCTCGGATATAAACCGGCAAAAGCTGAAGGCTGCTGTTTCGTTTTCCAGTTCGTGACCCAGCATCGATGCGAAAACGAAACAGAATTCAAAACGCAAACGTCTCGTCTTTATTTACTCCAGTAGGCGACTTCAAAGCAGGACCCTCGATATGTCGGCCATCGCCGCAATTGCTTGCTGATACGAAATTGTCGTACCTTGATGACCCACACTGTTATTACTTGCTTCATTGCAACAATAACCATGTGCGTGCGCTTGTGGGAGCGTATTTAACAGGGTGCTGCTGTTTGCAGGATGTTGACCCTCTCCTCGGACGTGCCCACCATCTGCAAGATTATCACCGATGTCATTCCGAATTTGGAGCAGGTAAACCATCGCTCACTTCTCTCAAGTTGCCCATTTCGCACTTTGTATGATTTGTAGAATGGCGCAAAGCAAGAGTGCGACTTGGACCTTCGCATGATGATTCATCAAAGTCAGGCCGGATGCGTTATCGGCAAGGGTGGGTCGAAAATAAAAGAGTTGCGCACGGTGAGTGCTCTATATTGCAATCATTTTGAATCATCGGCGAGCAGCGATTTGTCTTGATATCGTGTGTTTCCCATGAGTTTGTACGATACGCTTTGGCGGCGACCCAGCCGGGAGGTGCGTTGTCGTTGTTCTAACCACCGGCTGGGGCCTAGCCGATGAGGGTACACGCGACAGGTGAAAGGCGCGCGCTTACCTCCCCTGTCTAGCTTGGTATCGCAATCGCGTGTGGAGTCACACAGGCGCGCCAAACGTTGATCGATACGAGGGCTGCAAACGTTCGTCCTGCTGCTCTGCTGCTGCTACTGGCTACAAGCATGCCGCATACATTTCATACGAATACGTCCTTTGTTGGTCTCGCTGCGCCCTAGCCCTAGCCCTTGATTGGAATCTGCTTTATATAAAATGTTTATATTTTAGAGCACTGGCGCAAGGATCAAAATTTTCTCCAATTGCGCTCCGCAAAGCACCGATCGTATCATCCAGATTAACGGGCAGGACTTTCAGTGCATTAATGCTATCCAGGAGATCATTAAACTGACGAAAACTGTAAGGAATCCAATATCCAATGGATGTCCATTGATTTTCGTGCGTATTTAGACTCCGATTAAGGGCGCTGTCAATCCATACAATCCGCACAACTACGATGAGTTTTACGCCGATGAGTACGGCGGCTTTGGATGCGGCAGCCCTGCTGATATGCGGCGCAGTGGCGGGAATGCTGGCCCTCCACGAAATGCTCGCGGAGGTGGTCGCAACGGCGATCGCTTCAATAACAGACAACCACCCCCGATCCTGCCACGTGGTGGTCCACCTCCAATGGGAGGGTAAATGATCAGCAATAAGGCGTGCACTCTTTTTCTTCATTAGCGACTTTATTATGCAGAAACAATTTCAATGATCGTCCACCTTTGGGGGGCGCACCCATGCAATCGCGTGGAAACTTTGGCGGCCCGCCGCCTCCAAGGGGCATGAATGGGGGTGGAATGAACGGTGGTTTTGACCGCAATAATTGGAATAATCCACCTCCGTCTTTGAACGGCGGCAATGGGCCCATAATGAATCAAATGCCGCCGAATATGATGAGTCAGAATTGTAGCAATTCACCATCGGCAATCGGTGGAAGTCCTCAAGGTAATTTCAATAACGGCAACAGGACGTCCACCCAAGTCACAATACCGAAGGACGTGAGTATAATTCTGTAAAGGCAAGTTGAATCTCCTTGTTTCTCATTCATTTTTTTCTAATACATGAAGTTGGCCGGTGCTATCATCGGGAAAGGCGGTAGTCGCATCCGGAAAATCCGACAAGATTCCGGTGCTGGTATAACCATCGATGAACCGTTAGCCGGTTCAAATGATCGCATTATTACAATATCTGGAAATGCCAATCAAATTCAAATGGCTCAGTATCTTCTTCAGCAAAGGTAGGTTTTAGCGATGTTAGGATGGTCGCTTTTGCTAATTTGCGATGTGAACATTTGCCTTTGGCTTTCATAATGCTCCTTAATCTAGGTGGGGACTACTAGTACTACTAACAAGTGTAGTCTCATGTGGAAGACTAGTGATTTTGTTGTTCTATTTCAAGTAACAAAAAATCACTAATCATCCCATGAAGCTGCGAAAATGCCTCGAAGAAATTGCTTCATTCTTGTTATGCTTTCAACCAATGCTCGAAATATTAATCATGACTTAATATGCCAGCGTTAGCATAACTTAAAACGCTCGATTTTCTTTTAGTGTCCATAACAATGCTGATCAACGAAATGGTTATTGAAGCAGCGTGCAAGAAGTTCTATGAATAAAAAAAAATATGTAATCGTTCATTAATCGTCAAGATGTTTTATCAATAACATTTAAACTCTATTTTTACTACAATCAACATACAAGCAAAACGTTTATATTTATGAAAGACAACATTCCACGCCATTTACAATCGATTGGGCATTATATTGATTTCAACATTCACATTTTGATAAATTGACAATAATCGCATTGATAAGAATAGCTCGTTTTCGTTTCCAAACAATCTGCATGATCACGTTTACTAAATAGTGTATTATATCAAAGAAAATACCAAACAAGGGAATATTTTAAGAAGGAAATAACTCCAGAACGTATACTAAATGTGGTCTTTATTGAAATTTTTACAAGTTATGCAAATATCATAGTTATGCTTATGTTAACGTAGAACTACAATGCTTAGTTTGTGTTAGTCTGTTAAAAATATTTTAAAAGACTGCTATTCTTAGAATTTGTTTTAAGTTAAATTGCATTCGACAAATTTTCATTACTTTAAGGAGTAATGCTAATGAAAGCTCCCATCTAATTAGTTGTATGTCATATTAACGTAAATGCCTAATTATAAATGTGTGGAAATTTTGACGATTCCTGGTAGTTTCTGGAATCAAAATTGGGTGGAATGGAAAAAAATGTATTTTCATTCATTTCGTGCACGTTGTTCTTTTCCGATTATGATCAGGGAACAAATACTTTAGTACAAAATCTAATACATATACTTGACAACCAAACTTTCCCATTTTCTCTTGTATCCAAAAACGAATTGTTGCAATATGAATCTATAAAGGTTCTTACACAACTATGCTTACATTAAGTCGTAATCTAATGAGCAATTTTTAATTCAATGTATTAGTTTGTAATTTAAATATAGTTTGAAAATTGTGCCGTTTATTTCAGCATAAATCACAGTTAATCACAATTTAAGCCAGCCTAAGGAACAAGGACGGAGTATACGCTGAGTATACATTTTAATGCCACGTCGCAGAGTTGCGATGACGTATTGTTTTTCTGGGAAACTATTAAAGTTAGAAAAATGAAACTAGGTTCAAAAAGTAGATAAGTAAATAACCTATCCAATGAGCTATAAAACATGCTCCTAAGACCAGCGGTTCGACCGTAAATTGATTTTTTCTGGGAAACTATTAAAGCAGGAAAAATGAAACTAGGTACAAAAATTGGTAATTAAATAACCTATCCAATGAGCTATAAAATGTTTTCTAAAGATGATCGATTTGCCTGCAAATAAATTTTTCCCGTTTTTATGGGAAATACTGCGATGGCGTGATGGCAACTCGGCGATGATTTCTAATTCCTAATTTTCTGCAGGAACTAGAAGGAATTTAGAGATGAATCTTATATAATCAGATGCGCAATTAAATTCCCCATATAATGCACTTTGAATCATACCGATACACCCAGTACTTCCAGAGAAACCCCATAAAAACTGTCCCCACAGTGGAATTCAGTTTGACTTGAATGATATATTTTTAGCACAAAAAGTAAATATAAATAAATGCTCTCACAAATCCGTGACAACTGAACTTTTCAACTGGCTTACAATTTCGCTAAATTTATCATTTAATTGCAAGCACTCGTTCAGTGTTAGCGCAATATTACATTTTTCCCTTTCGGACTTTCTGATCAAGTTGAGCAATCGGGAATTCACGGACTTGCTGTGGGTCGTTTTCGTCGCGCAATTCTTCTCTTTTAAAATGTCCTGTATTTCACAATCGCATTGCTCGTAGTATATTGACAAATCCTGTGAGAACGATTCAACTTTATGCGCATAAGTTTGCACGTCGTTCTGCAGGATCATTGTCTGCAGGAAAATCGTCTGCGCAATTTTATACCAATCTCCTAGCAGCTCAGCGATCTGAACGTACGGTGGAATGCATTCAGTCTCCAATAGATGTTTAATACGCCGGTTTGTTCCGGAAATCTTAATACGCTCGAGAACGTGGAATTGTTCGTCATTGTAACTCAGCGATCTGGTTGCGCGATCGCGTACCAGATGCTGCCACGAATCTCGCAACTGGTCCACGAAGGTTTTAACAACTGCTGGCGCTTTGATTTCCAGAGGGCAGCGCACTAATTTCAGCGATTGCTCCCATTCCAACTGCAGCGTATTTTCGACGACGGTTTTGTTGTACAGCTGCTGAACTCGCGGTTCAATGCATGACAAGAAATTGCTGCTCAATCTCGCCAGGTCATCGAAAACAGTTGTGAACTTCTTATCCCTGTAGCGTTGGCTGAAATTGTTGATTGCCATTTGAATTAAGCTGTACGCGTTACTCGTAAGCTGATAACTTGCAGTCAGCTCTTTCAAATGCCGGCATTTGCGCTCTAATACTTTCAGTTCGTGTTTGATGTAGTTCGTGAATGAATCAACGGAATAGCGCATCAAAGTTGTCGCTGATGATAAAATTTCGATTCGCCGCTTGCACATATGGCCAATACTGCAAGCAATACGCGCTTGTCCCGCATCGTTCTCAACCGATACTAAATTCGCGAATTCGGGGAATTTGGGAATATCCGTGCCGTTCAAAACGGAAATGTTGTTGTTTTCCTTACTGAATAAAACTAGAGGCTGACTGGCGGAAGTCTTAACATATCCACCAGCGCGCGTATTATCACCGACAACGTCTACAAAGGGCGAGTCTCGAAATAAGAGAATCTGATTCTCATTGCTTATCTCAGTCTGCCGCATGATGTATGATTGCAATTGCTCGTAGGTGTCATCTGCATGAATGTAGACGTTAATGCTAACAGCTCGATTAACATGGAAGACATTAACAATACGCCTACTCAGAATATTCGTAACTTGATTAAAGAACTTGTCGAAACTCCAGATGCGATTGTGGTCGGCTTCCAGTAAACCAGCGAGCAGTGGGGTCACCAGCTCCTTCAGTCCAGCGCTCAATTGGCAATTATGCGGCAACTGACGACTCCATTCAATTGCACCTTTATCCTCAGTTTGGATGCCTGAGATGACACCACTTTCCTTCTGCGTCGTAATGCGAAACATTGTCTCGCGATTGCGGCGTCCACCGTACGGCCGGAATGGGAGGTTTCCAGTTGCGACGTGGTACAATGTTACCCCAATGCTCCACAAGTCCACAGTCGCTCCAAAGGGTTTCCCCTGTGGTTTCTTCAGCACTGCGCGCTCGTACATATCGGGATGCAAATATTCCTCGGTGCCATACAACGAATTGAATTGTTGACCTTCTTGCAGTTCTCTGGCAGCTCCGAAATCGGTCAGTTTGTAAACGGTTCGCCCATCATCGCAAATGTACTTCATGATATTGCCCGGTTTCAGATCGCGATGAACCAAATGATTGTCACGCAAATGCTTCATTCCAGCTGACAAGTGATCTAAAACGAGCAGGAATTCGCCCTCCTCCAGCCCATAGGTGTTCTCTGGATCGTCCAAGATGTTGTATAAGCTGCCTCCAGTGCACAGTTCCATGACAATCACCTTTCCTCGCCCTTCCTGTTCCTCTTCAATCGCAAGCAGCTTCACGATGTTCTGATGGTTCACTTTCTTAAGGACCTCAAACTCCCGCATCTGGACTTCCTGAGGGCGCATGTGGCTTACTTGATTGAATGTTTTCACAGCTACAGGTTCCCCATTTATTTTATTTACACCTTGATAAACTGCTCCTGTAGCTCCTTTGCCAAGAACACTAGTTGTACACCAAACATAGTTGGGAGAGCCACGCAAATAAGCCATATTACATTAACAGTAATAATGTTATGATTCAATGGTCAAAGAACATTGTTGAGGTTAGGTTGTAAATGGATGTTTTTCCAAATTAAACTGAAAACACTTATTTATGCCTCGAAATAATGGAAATTTGCCTTTAAATGTAGTTGAGAATTTAGAAATAAACGGAAATGCTATGTATTTAATTTTATTTCAGACTTTACAAATTTGCAATCCTGAAAAATCGGGATAACCACAAGCCCTTAGGTTTCTATAATTTTATAGCTAGGACTCGTAGGAACCCTGGATTCAATTAATTGTGGAATCTTCTATACTCCTTTATATATTCCACATTCCAAGGGAATCAACGCAAGATGCGCAAATTTAGTTTGATAGTTAGCCAAGAATAGCTGTATAATATATGGTTCTAGGACATATCCGCACAGGACATTTGCTCGTAGGACAATTGCCCACGGACAAATCCCAACTAGGACATTTCCCTACAGGACATTTGCGCACGCGGACATTTCCGCTCGCGGAGGGAAATGTCCTAGTTGGGATTTGTCCGTGGGCAATTGTCCTACGAGCAAATGTCCGGTCACCATAATATATATATAGCAATTTATGGAATGCAAAGGAATTCAGGAATCAAATTCAGTGTATTAGTATGCGTAATACTCGAGAATAGCTTGGCATTTTCGTATATTGTGACCCTGAGGTACTTCTGGAATAGATAGAAGATGTACAGTATTAGGGACTAGGAGATGAGATTGGAATTGATGCTATGGATTCAGTAGTTTAGTAGATATGCGAGAAAATGGTTAGCAAAGGAAATAGTATTAAAACAACTTGTTAATTAAGTTAACTCGATATATTATTCATAAGACTATGTGATCGATGTAATACTATTATTGGATAATATTCGTAAAGAAGTAAAACCACATGTACTGTAATTGTTCCACTCGAACACGTTTTCCTCCAAATAAACATATAGATTTTCTATTGAACATGCGCACTGCTCAGCTATCCTGAATTACAGCCGATTGCTTTCATCCACACTGTTATAGCATATCCTTGCAACCTGCTGGTGTCCTAGCTGCTGCCAGTCTGACAGGCACACGCGGTTTTGCAGCATTCGGAATCTAGTCCCCTTTTTCCTCCAACGACGAAAGATTCTTCTAGTTTCCGTCCGCGTTCCGGAGCTTCCTCCAATATAGCTGCATTATTAATAAAAAGTTTACGCTTAAAGTGACATTTTATCCATTTCCAACCGCTATTAGATTGACTACGTTAAAGCATTCGGAAACATTCCTGTGCTCATGTAAACAGGTGCAGGGACACAATTCTGTAATCCTGGGTTCATCATATTGGTTGTGAAAAATTGGAATGGACAGTAAATACGTATCTTGATAAGTTGTCATTCCGAAGTAAGAAAATCCATTGAAGCCTAATACTATAATATCTATTTACCTTATATTTTTGAAGTTTTTATTTGTGTTCATATGGAAAATATTCTGACATGTAGAGTTTTAGAGACGTTTCTCGTTTTCAAATAAATGAATGTGTGCAACTTTGTGGAACTGGCAAGCTGATGGATTTAAATTTATATTGAATGCAAAGTAACCAATGGAAAGGTTCATAGTCCATATCAGTCACTCACAGCCACTCTGGCAACAATCTCATAAAAGAAACTGCGCAAATTTAGAAGTACTGCGCTTGCCAATTTGTTAACCATTCTATTTTTTAAATTGAATTCACATTCGTAATTTTATTCCATATTCCAAGCGCCGGTCCCTTTGAACTGGATTAAATGAAAGAGAAAATTCGTTTTCACCCTTTTTTAATTGAAGCGCCGAATGCTGATAAATCGGAGAAACTTTCTCCGCATGAATAATAATGAATAATTTCGTTTTCATGAAAGCATTACCTTATTCAATTAGTGCTTCAACATTTGCGAGGTTTTCAGTGTTAGAAATAGCCAATTGTCGAAATGATTATTTGCAGCTTTGAACACGTTGTTCGTCTATATTTAAACATTTCGCTCCGGAGGCTGACTCAAATCGCTGTCGTTCAATTTAGTATTATTTACTATTGTGTCTATGCCAGTCAGAAATTTGCTGTTTCGTTACAACCTAAGGGAAGTAAGTTATATGTAATCCTTTCCTTGCTAATGAGATCAGATTGTGTATTCTCTAGCATCTTCTCTTATTCTTTGATTTTTATCCAACTCCGACATAATCCAATATGAAAGTATAAATGGTGGCATCAAGGCTAAAATCGCAATTATAAGGTGAACTTAAAGCAGATATTTAATACTGACAAAACAGTTTAATACTTAGGTTGAGACTTGGTACATTTGAAAAGAGGATTTCTGCCTCCCAGTGCTAAGGGAAGACTTTGAAGTATAGTTTCTTCTTTATGCGCAAGAAGCCTGAGGAAGTTAGGTAAACTAAGAAAGCTGCGCTAAGTAGAAATGATTCAGTTCTTGTGTAATGATTACATATTTAATTTACTGCATCTGCCACAATTTTGCACACAATACCAGAACGCGACAAAAGATTCAACCTATTTACAAACTTCCTTTAGTTAATCCAGTTGGACGATTTAGAGCAAAGTTTCACATTTATAAAACAAGCTGTAAATCCTCGAATTTGTTGACAGAATTCATTCTATCCTCCGTATCATAAAACATTGTTCATGTTAGTGATTTTCAATTAATCATTGATTTTAGATTCTAAATGAATTATTCAAATGAAATGCCGGCATGTCTATCATCAATTGCTAATAATATTTAGAAATAGTGAAGCAAACCTAGAAGGAATACATAGATAGAGAACATATTCACGATATACAAAATTCCAAGATATGAAATAATTATGTTATCATCACGTTTAAACAATAAACTTATTTTACAACCGAACTAAAGTGCAATTTGCACTTTGTTGGATTTCAGCTTTTAAGTCATTTTTATTCCTCGTGGATGGGACATGTTCGGAGGATTAATTAGTCATCCAAAATGGGCCAAATCAAGTGGAATAACTGAGAAAATGGTGGACACATGTTCAATGTGGCTGCAAGGCTAGTCATGGTAATAAATTATCGTATTTTCTGAATAATGCTTTTGACTCCAATAGCGATATTGAGCACAATAAGCAATAAAACGTGATTTCTTACAAGATTGCTTATTGCCGATAAATTGCTATTCGTAAAATCACAATGGAAATTCGAGAACATTGAGAAAATGGTAGTTAATCTAGAAATTAAATTCAGCAGTTAATCGCGTCTTCAGAACACCAATAATTCATTACCTCTGGAACACCTCTGTAGACTCAATACAAAAAGCAACGTTCTATTGTTTGCCTTCACTTTAGAATGAGATTTAACGATCATAAAGCGTCCCAATTGGTGATCCAAGTATTTCACATTAGAATTCAAATAAACCTCTATATTATATAACAGTTAAACACCGAATGGGCTCAAGTGGAAGTCATCGATTTGATAAATGATGGATCGGGTCTGGCGTTCGGGATCATTGGCGGGCGTAGCACTGGCGTAGTGGTCAAGACCATCATTCCGGGTGGTGTTGCTGACAGGGTAAATAAATGTCTGACAAGATATTTGCGTAGTTTCCCATAATGACCAATTGCCACTTCGATTAGGATGGAAGATTACAGAGCGGTGACCATATATTGCAAATCGGTGAGGTCAATCTACGCGGTCTCGGATCTGAACAAGTTGCATCCGTTTTGCGACAGTGCGGGGTTCACGTCCGGATGGTTGTGGCCCGACCAGTCGAATCCACTTCGGCGGATTATCAAGTATACATATACTAATTGCATTCCTGAGCAACGGACAACAGAGATAACTTGGTTCTAGAAAAAGGGAAGTCATGCGCCAATCGTGCCGACGAAAATCCTCGCGGATCCCATTGAGTTGGAGAGACACTTGAACCACAATGGTTTCGGAGGATTGCTTATGCAGAATCCGTCCAATTCGATGTCAACTGCGTTTATCTATAATACGCAACATTCCGAACCACAGTTACAAGTGAGTGAAGGATGAGGTCGCGAGGATGTTGCTCAAAACTGTGGCTCCTCAGAATATTGCGCCAATGGTCGACGTTGTGCGGAAGTCGCAACCAATTGGTGCAATCCCACATTTGACGGCAGCGCAATCGTTGCCTGCCGTCGACCTGAGGACCACCTCATGCGACCAGGACTCGCAACCGGAAACGGAGACCTACACCATTGACCTGGTCAAGGACGAATTGGGATTGGGCATCACGGTCGCTGGATACGTCTGCGAGAGGGAAGAGATCAGTGGCATATTCGTGAAGAGTATTAGCAAGGGAAGCGCGGCGGATCTCACTGGCGTCATTCAGATGAACGATCGGATTGTCGAAGTTTGTGGCAGCATGGTATGCGCGACTTTCAAGCAACCGGCTTCATCTTGCAGGTGAACAATGTCAGCGTGGTGAGGAATAACAATCATGAAGCGGTGGAGATTCTTCGCAAAGCCGGATCAAATGTCTGCATCAAATTCGAGCGCTACCTCCGCGGCCCCAAATTCGAGCAATTACAGCAGGCGATTCTCGCGAATGAATATCTGCCAATTTCACCCCCGTCGCCATCTGCTTCATCTCTCCCTAAAATTCCGCTCAGTCTTGTTGTAAGTCCGATGGCAAATCGCTGTTTGTTGGAAACCAGATCCTGATTGCGGAAACTTATTCGACAGCATATGAGTTCGCTGGGCATCGAACCGGAAAGCGAATCGCGCACGAGTTTCGACTTTGATTCTGGCATCCTTCAAGAATACGACGCCCCCGTCATTGACGTGTTCAACCAAATCATCATCGAGACGAACGATGGCAGAAAATCGGTCCAATTTTGTATCTGTAGTCACGAGTCAATTTTGGAAAAGTGGAAAAATTTCTTCAGCACTGACGCGCAAATTGTGGTACGTGAAAGCGCGGAAAGAGCGGAAATAATCAGCAGGCATTATCTAACAATGACATTGCAGATAGCTGACATGAGCAAAGAGCCCACCAGTGGGCTGGGGATAAGCCTCGAAGGAACTGTCGATGTGGAGGACGGCAAGGAAGTGCATCCCCATCATTACATCCGCAATATTCTACCGCATGGGCCCGTCGGCCTTAATGGCATTTTGCAATCCGGCGATGAGCTGCTTGAAGTGAATGGCATTCAACTGCTCGGCCTCAATCACTTGGAAGTCGTGTCAATCCTCAAGCAGCTGCCAAGCCTTGTGATAATGGTTTGCGTTCGATATTCGATCCACAGTCGGATAATCGACACCGCCCAACATCGCGACGCCTTCCAGGCGCGTGTAAGGCACTCCTGCCACCTCCCACCCCGCTTGACTTTCTTCGACATACCTCATATTTCAGAACATTCTCGCCGGAAGCTTCAACACGTTGATCTCCCCCGATAAACTGGTCAAAGCGAAATCGGACACCTCTATAGCGAGCGCAGGTGCCAGCGAACCCTGCTGTTCAGTGGGCAGCCGTTCCAAGTCTCTGGAACTCGTCGCAGGACTACCCATGTGGAGCACCGAATGCGTCACAGTTGTTCTACAGAAAGCCGATCATGGCCTTGGGTTCTCCATTCTGGATTACCAAGTACGAATTCGCAAGGGAATTCGAAACATTATCGGGTTACTTGCAGACCTCTTGCTTCCAGGACCCGCTTAACGTCCAGGAGACAGTCATTGTGATCAGATCATTGGTGCCTGGTGGAGTAGCGCAGCAAGACGGCAACCTTATTCCTGGAGACCGTCTTATCGCCGTCAATGAAATCGATGTTGCGCACGCTACCCTGGACAGAGCCGTGCAGGTACTTAAGGGCGCTGCGAAGGGCCCGGTTAAGATAACCGTGGCGAAACCACTCTCCGGCAAGGACGCGGGATCATATCATAGCCAAGTGAGTGAAAAGCATTTCGTACACCGCTCTGCTCGTCATGTTGCCACTAATTTGCATGTTTGTGTTGCAAAATGGCTGCTTGCGCAATTGTTCCTTGTTCGGAAATCGGCATCGCCATCAAGGGATGGGAAAACGATGAGCATCCGAACGAAGGTGTGACAGTAGAAACAATGTTTATGTCTATAGATAGTAAATAAACAAGGCGCAAGAACATGTTGACTTTTCATCGAGTCGCTGATTGATTTGAACACGCTGAAGCAGATTGATGTGTTAGTAGCGAATTCAAAGTGTTGAGCAAATTGTCGATTTGTACGTGCAGACTTTCGATTTGTTTAAATGTGCGTGATGTGTCTAGAGCTGTCTGAATTCGTGTCCCTTGATCATGACTTGTGTTGGATGATGTGGTTGCGTCACTTGGCTCCTTCTTCCAGCAGCTAATTTCGGCCTTCAATTATTTTTAGTGGTTGCAAAAGCAATTGCAACGTTGGAGGCAGCAGCTCGACCTCAGTGTGTAAAATCAAAACATAAACAAACATTTATTACTCTCTCACGCACGCAAATTATGTTCAAAATCCGAAGCGGTTGCGGCGTAGTAAGTATTCTCAAAATACTCCTCTAGGTGGCGACCTAAAAGGACCTGGATATGTATGTAGTTCGGATATGAGCAAATGGTTGCCCTTACTATTAACAATTGAGTGTTGTGAAATGTAGATAAAATTTGCTTCAAGTACAAATAAATTTATTTTAGACAATTGGTCATTCATTCAAAACTTATTCGCGAAAGCATGGAGCAACCTTGATGAGTGATGACCACCTTGACTTTTCTTTATAGGACACAGAAGACGATCAGACCTGCTTGGATGACTTCCAGGAGTGCATCGAGGAGTACCAGGAATGTCTTGAGGTCGTGCAAATATGCATAGAGGATGACCGCTCTCCGCAACATCGCCCACTGGCTTTCTGCGGACGTTTTCCAGGAGCGAATGTCCCAGAAATGAACAACAAGGGAGTTTCTAATGTACCTGGAAATGCAGTTGAAGTCGTGGTCGATGCTAAGCCACTGATTAAACTGGATTCATGCGAGAGGACCACATCCAAGACGGACTCCGAAAAAGATGGCTATGAGACATGCATCGACGAATCTCTTTCGGACGAAATGGACCGCACGCCAACGAACACCAAAGGGCTGCACTCGACTGATCTGCCAGACTTGACCAGTATCGAGGCGGCCATCTTGCAAATGGAGATGGACCAAGTGAGTGAAGAACTGCACATTGCAGAGGAGACAGAGCAGATTGAAAGGGAACCAAATATGGATATTCAACAGCCCATATTGGCTATGGTTGCGGAGATCCACACGAAACCGCAGCCAACACCAAGTGAAAGTATTGGACCCATCGTAATGGCGGAAGAATATGAGTACGCCCAGAAACTGGAAGCGGTTGAGGATAATAACGAAGTGCCACTACTGCGACAGCGATTGACCTCAACATCGGATCCGTGCTTAAATTACGAGCATGCAAAATTTGACAATCATATCCGGTTAGACTCAAATCCCTCCGATTACGAGCTCAAGTCCTACGACGCCCTCAGCACGTCGCCCAAGGAGGACGAGTTTTTCCTGCTGCAATATCCTGATGATATGTCTACTGCAAAGTGCCGCAGTGAACCCAACGTTCTGGAGAAGAGTCAATTCACACCAATGACATACCGCTACAAAATTGAAGAGTACTACAATGACATTGAAGAGTGTCTAGCTGCATTCAAACAAGCGAAGATCGATGAAGAAATATCGCACACGAAGTTGGCCAAGGATACAACGGAACAGAAGAAGGAAAGTGATGTTTTGAAACAAACTAGACATGAAACAGTCAATCAGGTAGAATTTAAGAAACCTGATGAACAAAAACATCTTGAACAAGATGAAGATGGAGAGGTGAAAATTAAACAGGAAACTGAGGATACAGATTTGAAACAGAGTGAAGAACAAAGAGATAAACAGATGCAAAAGGAAGATGAAGAGGAAAAATTGAGCATGGAGGAAGAACGTCAACGATGGGAGCAGGAAAATGAGGAAAGGCGAATGGCAAAGTTGAAGAAATTGGGCATTGAGAAAATCGAAAGCACTGAAAGTCAGGATCGGAGAGATGGTGAACTGATGACGCCTTGTTCGAAGCGGAAATCAGCACCGGAAATTTTAGAAAAATCGTTGGCAGCTTTGAGTTGCGAGCCGGAATTCCAAGCTTTGGCTACGCAAAGAAACTTGCACTATCCAGATGACAAACAAGAACGGTGAGTGCTTTATTTCCCATTTTCTACACCTGCTTTCCCATCACTGGGCTTTCCGGTGGGGTGGATCAAAGGAAATGACTTGACGTAATTGGGCTGGGCGCAATATAGGCACATTTAAAGAACCGAATCTGTTGAATAATTCACGCTCATTAGTGCACTCATTGAAGCATATAATTTGCTGACATAATTTATTGAGAAATATAAATATTTGCGCAATTTTGGTGAAACACAACAAATTGCATTGTTAACATATTTGTTCAATGAAATGCAGTGAAACCATGATTGATCAACATATTGCGGAAAGTAAATCAGCGGTGATGCGAAGCATTGGGGTCGACAGCATGCTGGGGAAGCAATGGGGCACACCGCGCACCGTAATCATACACCGCGAAAAGGGCGCAAATCTAGGCATTAGCATCGTCGGCGGCAAGGTCGACCTACACAAAGATGCTGCTTCCGAGACGATCTTGGGAATATTCATTAAGAACGTCGTACCAAACAGTCTTGCCGGCCGCAATGGACAGTTTCAAGTAAGCGATGCCTCAGTTCCGGTTTACCCTTTGATCCCATTTGCGTCCATTTGCACGCAGATTGGGGACAGAATTCTGGAGGTTTCGGGAACCAGTCTAAAGGACGCCAGCCACGAGCGTGCCGTCGAAATTATCAAGTGTGCCAATAGTCCGATACACTTTCTTGTTCAATCATTAATTACCGTAAGTTGTTAGCAAAGCTCGCATGAAAATCGTAATGTTTAATGCAAAATCACGATAGGATGAGGCCGCAACGTTGGCGCTGACAGAACTACCAACACAGAAACAGGTAGATGTGCTCAACTATTTGAAATTTGTGATCAACTAACCGAGGTATCACTTCAAGATTGATGCAATGCTACCGGAAACTCTTAATAACGTTCAAATCAACAACATTGCGCCAAGGAAACAGAAAACCATGGATTCCAGTGAGGACAGTGACGATGAAGAAGATGAACGAGATCTTACTGGACGCACCGTTTCTGCTAAAGGACAAGAGGTACCTCTAAATCCTATATCATCGACACTTTATTCCCAATTTTATCAACTCGGTGTTATTAATCAGTCGATGGGTTTTCATTGCAGATCGATCGAGCGAGTGCCGCCAATGTAAAGCGGAACCAGGATGACGCGGATATGGAGGAGGAAGATGACTTTGGGTACACGACAGGTAAGTACGATCTTCATTATTGTCATCTTCGGGCTGGTCAAAAGTCGTTTGGAAATGAGTAGGTGAATGTACGTGGAATGCGCTCTGGTTCTATCGATTTTGCGTGGAAAGCGTTCAGAAGGCGAATGACGTTTTGGCGCATTATCCCAGTGGCAAAAAGCCCTCTCGGTCGTCGTTCGCATCAACTATTTAGGGCTAATGAATAGCTAATCACCCACTGACATTGTGATAACTATGACGTTCGCTGCGCTAATTTGCGAACATCGCGATGTCAGCTTTCCCAGATTGGCAGTCACGCGCTTAATTAGATGTTTGTTGAGGCGTGAATGATTTCATTAAATCCGCTATCGATAGTCGATCAGTGTAATTATTTAATCATTGTCTGCATCGCAGAATAAGGCAAAGGGACCGCGGGGAAAACACTCTTCTAGTGTATGGAATAGTTATTTCCCTGCTGACAGGTTTAAAATTAGGACAAAAGAGTGAAATTTATGCAGCTGGATTTATTATGAGCTGATGTTCGTCCAGTGCAAACACTCGCGCATTTGAAAAGTTTGCCAGAAACGTTTAAGTGTCAGAAACATGGCCATTTGCGAAATGATTTATTGCATTTCCTAGAAAGCACTTCATTAACCAGAGCTTCTTCAACTTTACGACGAGCGTCGTTGGTTCAGATAGACTGAATTCAGTTCTGAACTGCAGTGCGTGAAAAATGCGAATTTCTTTAGCTTTCCAGACACCTGCTTGCATCGAATTGTTTGAGTACATCTGGAAATAGAGTGAAATGAGTGCGAGGTAGTCAAATGGAGCAGAACCAATTAACTGGCAATGATTATACAGATGCTAAAACGAATCGCTTTCAACCATCTGTGTGAAGTTATTTTCGAGCGCACCATTATTATTGCAATTAACTCAAAACTGATCCAACCGGATTGTATCGCATTCCTGCAATTTGTTCACATGCAAGGTGAAATTAATGAAGAGCGACGTGCCGGATGTCGAGAGAGCATCCGGAATTATATAATGCACGTGGCAATTGCCACTAGAATACACGTGCAAATTTCATCTCGTCTTTCATTCATTTCGATGCAAACTCAATATACACATTGGAGAATTCTCGATGATATTTCCATCTGTATTGTAATCATCAATACAATAATTAGAACTAAACCAGACCGGCTAAATTCAGCGTTTTCAAACTTATCACGCAATTTACTTTTCTAAGCGATATGATACTGCAAAAGAAACTTTATTACTTTTCCTAAAATATGTATATGACGTAGTGAAATGGTATAATCCGAGATTGCATTACATTCCTATAGGATTTCATTAAATCTATTTTATCAACTTTCTAAGAAAATTATGGCTTCGTATTCTTTGCCTGGTAAAATACTGTTTAGTAGATAATAACATTCAAAATGTCAAAGGATTTCAAAAATATATAGGACTTGAGGAAGAAACCAAATAAACAAATAAAATTTGAGTTTGAAGAGGAAAATGAGATATGCAGAATACCAGGTCAATTTGTGGTTGATGGGAAAGTTTGGGAACAAATAGTTTCAGAAGTTCCATTTTGGGTCGATCATTATTAGGAGATGGGTCCAAAGAGATATGCTAAACAACTTGTTCTGAAAGGAGAAATAAGTCTGGGTTTTCTCTAGTCATTGACCGCCATTTAATCGAAGTTTTGAGAACTAATTGGAAGTGAAACGGAACACAATTCGGTGCAATTATTAGAGTGTTATATATCCGTGTCTTCTATTTCTATAACAAGAATTGGAGGCCTACTCTAGAATGAGAAGAAATGACTTTACTTTAGTTATGTGGTTCATTGAATACAAACTGATAAAATTGTTATAATTTCTACAGTTTGAGACCGATTCATTGAAAATCCACATAATTTGAATTAAATTTTACGAAAGTATAATTGCAAGATATATATTTTTGAGGTAGTGGGAACGAAATGACGATGAAATTCATTTGATTGTGATTTATGACATGGGGTTTCTTAAGAACAGTGGCATAATTGAAAATGGGTATTTGAAGAGCAGCAATGGAATGAATGGGAAATGGGAAATGAATCGAAATGCGCCCGCGCTATCCAAACTGGCGCCGCCACCATTCGCGCATATCAGTGGAGGCGGCGGTGGTGGTCGCATCAGTTTAGCAGGATCACGTTGTGCGGAAACTGCGCGCAAAGTCGCGGACACGGCCACACGAACGTCGGGCGTCGGTCCAGCCGGTCCAGCATCCGTCCGCAATCGCGTCCGCGAATCTCGCGACGTCCTGGACGCCGCGCACCGGTCCCCAATGCGTCCTGCTGCTCCTGCTCCTGCTGCTGCTGCTATCGCTGGTGGTGGATGCCACGTGTGATGGCACTTGTGATGGGAAATCACGACTAACGAATTGCGCTATTACGGCGACCGGTAACACCTTCGTTCCATTCGATTCGCATCATATTGTCCTTCGTCTTCATGCATCTCATGCTCCAAGGGCAACTTATTAAGAGAATAATGCCGCTTTTCACTTCTTTGCCAACATGGAAAATTCAGGATAATTGACAGGCGGCATTGTTGAACTTTGGCGGTGGCTGGTGACGTCGTTGTTGATACACGATTCCACCCACATTGGCAATCATTTTCATTAACGTTTGTCATCTGCATTATTACTTCGATCAACTTCATCAACTGCTCACCTGGGCAGCGCCCATTGAAATGCGAAAACATTCAAATTTGCAATGAAATTAAATCATACCTAGTGAACATATAGTGTACACGATTAAATTACCTGTAAATGCAATCACATTATTAAATAGAGAATGAAACAATAGTAAAAGCTCGCTATTCGCGGGGGTTACGTTCCACAAAATTATGGAAAACGCAAATTTGTACAGGTTTAAATAGAATACATTCCAAGTTTCAAACAAGTCTAAAGAATTAGTCATTTACTTTTGTTTCTCAGATCTAACATGGTTTTTATATCCTAATTCATAATCAGTGATGGCACTCAAAATCTTTCTTTTTACAATGACACTTCTTTCTATTAATTGATAATTTTCATTTATCATTGGTAATCGATTACATTATGTTCTTTGTTCATTAGAATTCGGAGTTAATATTTCTGCTTTTATCAAATAATCCACATGTTATTCAAGTTATTCTATTTGTTCAAATACCTCGTATCCTATTCTATTCGCAACTTCAGCAATGCTTGCAGCAAGACGTTGAATTTTGCAGATAGGCTACAGTTTCTTTCAGCAGGACTTCATTGTCTCAGGCTTGATTTGTTATGATTTTCAGCATAACTTCCTTAGTACTAATTCATAGAAACAAACACTTCAAATCCAATCATTAATACAATATTAGGAAACACAATCAGCGGGACATCCATCAGATGTATATATCGGGAATTCACATTTTTAATCAGCAAATAACGCAATTTTGAACTGCGACAACAGGAATTGGGGTGCACACAAATGTAGTATGTTGCAGCTTGTTGCAAAATTGTTGCACACGATTTGAAATGAAAGCGATCAACGTGATTGAGAAATTAAACGCAATTTTTTCGTACGACTGGAGTTACTGGAAAAGTGGAAGAGATTGCTCAAATCGATTGCTGCCAATGGTTGAGGACCGAGGACGAGGAGACCTTTCCCTTTCTTTGAGCGCCAAGGCAATCTGCCAACTCAATTCCAGGGCAATCCAAGTAGCTGAAAAGTGCATTGATTGCATGGAGCAAATAGTTTCGTGATTCGCAAGAGGATTCATTCTGTAAACAACACGCATGGCAAATAAGAACGCATTCAGTCCTCGACTGCTACTTTTATGTTCATTCAACATGCAATGTTTGCACTTTACTTTAAGCCGAGTGCTGGATTCCCATGTTTACTCCCTTTTTCAATGATGTACTCAATAATGTTTTCAATACGTAATGATTTCGATATGCCTTGTTAGTCCTTGACTGAACAAAAGTTATCACTACCATAGTTTGTCTAAAAAACAGTGGCTAAACGTGGTTAAAGGAATAAATAAGATAGTAAGAAACATCACCTATAACTAGATGAATAGTTTCATGGAGAATAGAAAACTTTAGGAATTGATTTACGACGTTATTTCGTAGTCACTAAAAGGGCACACTACATAGTTTATTTGAAAGGTGAGTCTTGTAGATGCGTATTCCAGGAAAGCAGGAAAGATCACAATATTGTTAGTCATATGACGCTATTTTAGATTTTGAGACATGCGAAATAATCAACAATTTTACTTGGATTTTTCCTCATAAGAAAACGAAGGAATAATAAATGTTTACACGAGTTTTTAGATTTATTTTATTCTGAATTGCCAAATGATATGTCAATTGTAAAATTGCTCGAGGAGCGAGTAGTGATTGAATAGACGTATGGGAATATGCAGACGAATCAAATAGAGGTTTCTTTTCCGGGAGGAAGAAAGTACTGAACGGGAAATCAAGTCGCCGGTGAATAAAAGGAAGTGCAAATTAATTGAAAATGCGCCACTTCCCATGGCCCTGAGATGAATACAAATTCCATCATTACAGTGCTTCCGCTGGGAATGTCTCAAAGGCACTTGCATCTATGACGACTTTACAAACGCGTCTTGAGCGTGTTGCGGAAGCGGGAACTGGCATAGGGACACAGGAAAGATCAGGCACTATCGGTGGCGGCCTGTTTGTTCAGCAAGACGTAACCCCGTAACCTGTAACATTTCCAAATCGAAATGTAGGTCGCCTATCCCGAACCTACATAATTTATAATCGACGCTGAATGCCCATCAGATTCGGCATGGTATGGTCCAGACCCACTTTACGCAAAAATAACACTGAACTCAGCAGAAACGATATAAACACAAGTTCCTTCAGACCATATTCTTCTATTAGGAATTGGCGAAGAAATGAGACTGCGAATAAATAAGAATGAATGAGCTTTTGAGGTAGAGTAGAGAATCTTTAGCAATGAAGCTATTTTTCCACAATCTGACATTTAAAAGATATATTAGAAAAGCACTAAGGTTAAGCTCTGAAAGTTTCTTTCCAACCACAAGCAATTCATCTGTAAGTGCTACTGAGGCACTCAATTTTCTGGTGGCGAAAAGTGGAAAAGCAAGTTTTTGTTTGAAAAATCAATAGAGTTTTTTGGGATGTAAGCTTATCGTAATAAAATATACGTACTTTCATCAATTATTTCATTCGATTGCCTAGTTCTCGTAAATTTTGCGTGGAATATATTATCAGATAATCGTAAAAGTTTGTATTCACGTCTTGTACCATTTCTCACCTGAATAAATGTATAATTAGCAATTAATACGGCTTGTCATGCACGCTTTTAATTTGCATCAGATTAAATGAGTGTCAATCAATAAACAAACGCACTCAACCAATTAGAAATAATTAAATCATGCTACAGATTGTACTGTCGACGGAGTTTATAGCAAATGTTGTAGAAAATGATGTGCGAATTAACGACAACATTTAGTGCCTGATAATAAACTAAAAACTCAAATTTATTTACACATCAGACACTAAATAACTAAAATTTCAATTAGTTTGATTCCAATCTATGGACATTAAAACTTTATTATTTTTCCAATCATTGTTTGGAACATCTTCATCGGGAGTGCAGCGCACTGACACAGATTCGGGAATTAGGTCATGGCATCCGAGGACGTCATTGTCGACGTCACAGTCATGACGAAGAGTATTGATCTGACGTCATCATGTGGTGCACTGGACGAGATCCCGGACCAATGCGTTCCTAGGTTACACTGCCTTCGAATTTATCAACTCTATGATTCTCTCGTGAAATTCCGATGACAGCTGAGGTGACGATAACATTCGCCATCACAAAAACGTTCCTTTAATGATGACTGATGACTTTAGTGGAACAAACAAGGTTTTGCAAGTTTTTCCGAGAATCATCATTATGAGAATCATTTATTTCGTCGACATCTAAACCATATTTTAGCACAGATTTTCGACAATATTTTCTTTGAGAAAATTCAGTAGAAAGCAAGGGAATGCCAACTAACTTCAATAAAGAAAGTCCTATTAGACCCGCAATGGCAATGTAAACAAACCGATAGAGTATATGAGGAAGGCAACGAGAATCCACCTCATAATTAATCCCCTGGAAAATATTTATCATGACCGGAAAACTTAAAACCTTTCTCCGGCAATCCTTAAATGACTACGGTTGATGAAAATTTGATTTAGACCCAGTAGAACAGTGTTTCCCTACCTTTTGTGATTCGTGCACCTATTTCTCTAGTCTAGTACCCCAAGGTGTAACGGATAAATACGGAGAATACCCGCCCACCATCGATGGACTATGGGTTTGGTTCCCCTTGCTTATCCAGTGCGCATTATGCATATAAATGCATATATTTCGAACTCTGGTTATGAACTCTGGTCATGACTAAATTTTCCAATACTCTGCTATTACTGACCTCCTAGTACAGTGGCACCCCGAAACTAGAAAAATTAAAATCCGCGGTACCTCAGAAAACCTCAAGGCGTAATGGACCCGTGGTCCATGGTCAATTCCTGGTATTTACCAGTAATACGCAGTACTTAGTCTCTACTATTAGGGCCTACTATACATCCTTCTTGTACGGCCTCTTAGTTTGGAAGGGAAGAGAGTATTGAGTTATTTGGATGGAAAATCGTAGAGGAACGTATTGCAACCACATCTGCCATTTCTCTATTGGCTGATAGATAGTAAATGGTAACGATGTGCTAGGGATTGAACCCAAGTCACAAGGCTCGTGGGTTATAAATTACTATTGCAAATACAACAAATACAAGAATGATTAATTTTCATTATCAGATATCAGCACGTAATTGATCGAATGAATGATATTTGATTACGTATTTAATTACGTTTAATCCACTGTATATTATTTATCGTATCGTTGTTGCAATCGAAAACAGTGTTAATTTCAAGTGTACAAAATAGGAATAAATTACAATGAAATGTGCAAAATGCCGATATATGTAACTTCGAATTTCAATTATCTCAAATAAAAACTGAATTTATTTCTCTACAATTTTGATGAAAATTAATATAACCCAATAATTTGATCGGAAATCTATGCTAAACAGGGAAATATCATAATTAGGAGTCATTTGCTACCCTCCCGTCCATGTCCGCGAAGTCCACCTATGATCATTTAGCTGTTTGAATAATGAATGGCAATGTATTGTAGTTTGCTTTTCCCGATTTTACAAATTTATGATTCTGGCATAAACAAAGAGTAGTGTGCCATAATAGCTGCAGAGGCATCAGTTGCTGGTTTCCCAATGCAAGCAGATCCCTTGCCTTGCTCATTCGCTGCCATTGAATTTCACAGAGAATTTCATCGCGTTACAATTAGCAATGCAATTTGGTCGGAAACAAATGCGAGCGCAATGAATAATTGCAAGCGGTGCTGTTCACCGCACGCCCACCATTCTTATCAACATTGCATTGCGACCGCGGGCGCGCGTTCAGACGGCAAATGCTGCAATTCCGTCCGGTGCCGGAACCGGTAGTGGCCTGCGCACGATAACCACCGGTCGGCCAGTATCATCGCCATACGTGCGGACCATGGATCAATTGCAAAATGGAAACAATCGTTGAGGATCAAGAAACCGAATATGAGCTCGGTAAGGCGGCCGAGAAGCGCGCCCATCAATCAGCAGACCATTATCCCACATGCTAGCACCTTCAATTCATCGCCTCGCTTTCCATTTGCAGACAAAGTCAAGAAGAAATATGCTAGCCATGGACCAGGCATTGTTATTGTGCAATTGGAGCGCAGTGTCGGTCAAGGGCTCGGCCTCAGCCTCGCTGGCCACAAGGACCGGAACTGCATGGCGGTCTTCGTCTGCGGCATCAATCCGAATGGCGCAGCGTTCCGCGCCGGAGGGATCCAAGTCGGGGACGAGATTCTCGAAGTGAACGGCGTCGTCCTCCATGGCCGATGCCATCTCAATGCATCTGCTATTATCAAAGGATTGTCTGGACCAATTTTTAAACTAATTATCTTAAGGTACGTGGATTTCAAAGCATTTATACTCGTAATCCAAGCGTCTTTTCTGAGGGGAACTCTAGCAATAGTGGGTAGACTCATTAGTGTCTCTCTTGGTATCTTTAGAAGCATCGAACATTAAGCCTCTAAATCCTATTTCCTGTAACTCTTCATTCCTTAATGCGGCAATAATCGGTTAAATAATTAGCAACACCCATAAACATCTGGGAAAGTTTCAAGAGTACAGTCTAAACGACTAGTTACTAGATGTAGACTTTTAAAACCATCTACTAATAACAGACGGTAAATTTTCCATCTCTAGATCTATACAAAAAATAGAAAAACCTAAAAAAAGAGTTGGAACAATTTATAAGCAAATTATTTACGACAAAAAGTTTTATAAAACATATGGTAGACTAGAATTCCGGTCACTTCTAGGAGCTATGCTTTGGGTCAGAGGTGGGCATTCCGTGGCCCGTTTGAACAAGCATGGGGAATATCCGAGATCCTTGACCGGTCTTTCTTTAATGATAAAAATTTCTGGGGAGACCTTGATAACCTGGGGAAATACCCGATTTTGTACGTGTGACCTACAAAAATGTAGAAGTGATCCATAGTCGTAATGAACATTTTTGTATCAATGCTGCCGACTCCTGGTTGGGAATTGAAGCGTTAGGAAGCTATCTGGAACTACTGCACGGAATCAAGGACTATGAATGTGCACACGTGTCACTGAGCCGGTGCAATTTAGTTATGACGCGGCGGTAATGTTTAAACATTTGCACTGGTGAATACCTCGCATTTCGCAAGTGGATCGTATCGCTATATCAACGGCAGCGAGTTCAGACAGCGTTTCAATTTGCGTTCTGAGTTCGTGCGATCGCAACACCGAAATCGCGATCGAAATGTGAAGAGGCGAGGTGTAGTAAACAATTCAAATTCGGGATCCAGACACCGCATTGATCTGCCGATCGGCGTCAATTAAAGTCGGTTGAACAATCATATCAGCACTTGTATGTTTCGCATTATCACCTTGTCCTTGAAACAGAATCGCAGACGACAAATCGGCATGAAATAATCGTCTCCAGCTGTGCGCTGTTACGTCGTATTATTAATTGTGAGGCGCTCATTGCATGCTCTTCCGTACTTTCGCAGAAGAAAGGCAGCCATTGATGACATCGCCGTGCGACCCATCACGCAGTTCCCCATCTCGTTGGCCGAAGAGGTGAGTAGTAGACGAGATGTGCTCTCAATTGATCCGCAATGGGTTTGCTTTCGCTCGTCAATTTGAGTTGCGCACCGAAACGAAGAGCAAAACGCGAGTCCGCTTAATCGAATTTCGACTTTTATTCCGTCCAATTCACGCATCAATTTCGCTCAAATTTGTTCTATTCACGCGACGTTTGCACATATGTGGGCAGAGGTCATTGCATAGTGTGCGACAACAAAAACAACGACGAAACTGCTCGCCAATTTGCACATTGCATATTTGTTTGCTATTTTTCATTTTCCCATCGCTTCATGTTTTATTGCTTTGCAAGTTACATTACTTTAGCGATAACACTTGTTGTTAAATGTCTAACAACTGCAGTCTATATCCGACTCACTGATATATATGCTGTTGCTTGAAAATCCGTCAATATTTACCTGCAAAACCACCAATTAAGTATGTACTGCAATAACCGCTCAGTAGCCCAGTGGTAACACTGATGGCCCACGATCCTACTGACATGGGTTCAATCCCTAGTACAGCGACATCTGAAATTTCAGATGTAGTCGCAGTTCGATTCCTCATGCCATCCTATTGACGATTTATAATATCTTAGAATGAATTCTTTAAAATATGGAAACATGCGGAAATGTGAGGAGTCATAACTTCATTTCAATTCGATTGAGAAAGTTTACTAAGTTGGTTAAAGTGAAATAAGTTCAGCGAAGATTTTGTTCAACTTTATTATGCAATACTTGCCGGTAAATGAGGAAAATGGATACATTTTGCACATTTTCTCTACCTTCAGACATTGCTTTTAACATCAGTTTTATAAAATGAGATTCAGAAATGTTACGTAAAACGCCACTAACACACTAAAAAAAGAAAAGGCTTAATACATTGTTGGAACGAGTTGGTGGTATCTAGAATTATATCTTAAAAACCATGAGTTTACTAGCCACATTTTGGATATTAAGATATATCAATGGTTATACTGAAATGAGAAAACGTTTCTTAATTAGTTGGAACGATCTGTAAGTAACTAGAGTCATATCTTTAAAACCAAGAGCTTATTAGACATATTAGTACATAGGATATCTCTAGATCTTCTATAACCAACTACAAAATAAAAAATTGTTTCAAACTGGTTTGATATCCCAATATTGGATTTAGTAATATTCAAATCTAAAATATTTATTTTTGGCCTATTCATAGACAGTTACATTTCGAACGCTTGACAGCTTGAATAAAAATTGCTCTTTCACATTGGAAAAGCGAAACTTTATGCTGGCTACTGATCTGCCACTGAGGAGACAACGAAAAGATTTCGTAAAGTTAAGCGAGGATAAGAGATTTCATTTATTTCATTTAAATACGAGGGAATATGCTCCAAGCTTTTGATAAAGTATGCGTTGACCTGAAGACTACGGACGCCACTTTATTGCAAGCCTCAGTGGACTCCCTCTTTTACGATTGCTATAAAATAAGAAGTTGCAGTTTTAGAAATGACCAATTTTTCCCAGTTTATTTCACGTTCAACTAATGCATTACACACTTGACTACATATATTAAAGGACAACATTTTCGTCCATGCCTCATATTTTAGCATTGCCCTAAACAAACTTACCCCATAATAAAAATACAAAACAATGCAAAGTGAAATATTGAAATATGAATGCAATCAGTGGCAGGTATAGCAAAGTAAGCACTTTAACAATCTCAAGTGCATGGCAATTCGTTTCTGTGTGTCTCTCTGTGCGCTATATATGTTGGTATGTATTGTTTTGTTTGTTTTTTTGTGCAGGCATCCGAAGAAGCGTTCAGTAATTATCCAAATGTGCGCATTGTATCCATTAAGAAGGTGAGTTTTCAGCAATCTATCCTCGATCCTGTAATGCTTTTCTGCCTAACACTTGCCACCACGTTATCTCACCGTCCACTAACAGTGAGAGCTCACTAATCCGTTCTTCGACCAAAGAAATTGGCATTTCTATCGCTATGGGATTGCGTTGCAATTAGTCAAATTGGTACCACTTGCAATTCACGTTCAATTCGCTTAATCACGTGCGCATGGCGTTATCGGACAATCATAGAGGTACATTCAGGTAGCTGACAGCAATGGGAACAAAGGGATTCCCCAGGATAACCCGCTGGAAATTGGAAGTCGGAGGAGAGAACTAACTGAATTGTATTGTGTCCTTTCTCTGCGGTCAGGCAAAGCCAACAAAGGAGAGGAAGAATGAAAATGCATTGATTGTAAACAAATCGATAGACGCGTAAATGTTTTAGTTTCGTACGTAATTTTAGAATGGAATGCCTTCGTAGCCCAGTGGCCACATCGGCAGTTGTTTGAATTAGAGACTGGCTCATGCATTACGTGTCTGCTTACGTTTTCATTTAAGCAAACGATTAGCAAGTGGGGAATCTGGGAGACAAAGTCACATTGACTCAGAGAGAAGTTCGGAAATAATTTCAACTATTTTTACGAGATTACAATAAGTCATATAGCTTCAATGAGTATAAAAAGAGACACAAAAAAGCTCAAATTCTATGGGAATTAAGTAACGAGCGTATGTTATCAGTTTCGCAAACGACTTACCTTCATTAGGTAGATATTGAGCCGACTCATTAACACACATGTTGCTAGGCATTTTTAAGTACCCTAGGTATTTTCACATGTTGCTTAGGAAAGCATTTCCAATGTCACTCACATTCGCTTATCACCTAATTGACGCTGAGTTTTCAAGTAAAATTATATTAATGTACATATTTACTCCATTTTCAGTTGAAACTGCCTTACCTTACCTGCTGATTCTTGAATACTTTCCATCTGCTAAATCACCAATTAACAGGCTTGTTAATATTTCAAGTTCGTTTGAAATATCTATCTATTCTATATTGGCGTTAGATAGTTCTGATTATAACTATCACAGACTAGAAAATTCCATGGAAATATCAGCCTCTTAGCAAAATCAATATGTTAATGTTTGAAAATATCGACGCGAATTCAGAAATTTGTTTCTCTGGTAGTTTAACAATTCTCTAGAGAATTCTCTATATGGCCTACCCAAGGGTATACCCCATACTTGTACCGCGGGGTATTGATATATTTTCAGAGTGACTCGCGAGTTCATTTGGGTTGTCCCTACTTTAGAGGATCATAATTAATGAAAATGCGTTTTGTTCCATCTCGGAATAAGATCTATGTCTTATTTCTCTCGCTATCTTATCGCGACGACAGCTTTATTGATAGCGATGCTGAGGGTTGTTGATTACGCTGAAGTTTGCATTGGCGAAAAGGTAAAAGGAATAGAATGAAAGTAAGCGAACGATAAACAAAGTGGAAGCAATAAAAATGAAATAATTTCCATTCGACGCATGAGCAAACCCAGTATAATTTGATTTATAATGTTTCATTACAGGCACGTCTATCTCAGACGGACTATAAAATCAAGGAATAATTATGATGAGGCAATGCATTTCACGCATATCACAAACGCGAATTGCCAGCAATGAAAAACTTGATAGCGTCGCTTTTTTCCTCCCCTTCATTACATCATCAAATCTCACGTTCGGAATCGATAATTCATTAGTGAGCACCGGACATCTACTGAATCATCCGTACCCCGTCCAGCCATCCCCACATCCGATCGACTGATCGAGCAAATAATGCGATTCTAATTGAACATCTTTCGTGTGCGCGTGTGTGTGATTTATCTGTACAGGGTAACCAGAGCTTAGGCATAATGATAATTGAAGGCAAACATGCGGAAGTTGGACAAGGCATTTTCATTTCGGATGTCCAAGAGGGCAGTTCGGCGGAAAAGGTAATTTCGTTAGCCATTCACAGCACTTGCCGCCATCAGAACACTATCACATCCTTCTGGTCTTACCCCCATTTCATTGGGAGCACAATTAACAAAGCGTCGAATGCACCCAGCCGGGTGTACTGTTAATTCAATCATTATCAACTTTGTTACTTGCGCTTTACCCCTAGTTTGTTCAATTTCTGAGCTTCTGCGTGCCACCGCCCTTTGTGCATGTGCGCCTAAGACTCTTCTGCGACCGGTGGCTATGTTGTTGACTCTTTGCGTATGTTTTTCAAGGCTGGACTAGAAATCGGTGAAATGATTCTCGCCGTTAACAAGGACTCTTTGTTGGGTTCTAACTATGACAATGTGAGTATGGACATTCACCCCTTTGCCTCTCTGTGGCTTTTGTTATTCGCGTTGACACTAACAGAACGCATCATAGTCGTACCCGGTTGGCCTAGAGAAATGTTGTGTGCATTGACTCGATATGTTTGCCCTCGAAATGCAGGCTGCTAATCTACTGAAGCGCACTGAAGGACTTGTCACACTCGTCGTCTCGAATCCCGGCAGGAAAAGCGCGTCGCAGGACGAAAGCGCGCGAGGACTGACAACCGGCTCAACAACGTCAAGACCCACAACACCAACACCGGGTGCGTGTTCGCCTTTGCGTCCCCTATTACCCCTTTCAGATCTGGTCGCATCTAAATGAAACCGGCATGTTTAGAACCACCCGCTGACCCTTCAACCACTGCCATCGCACCAGGAAGGGACACCACCATCGAAGTGGCCTCGGATAACAAGGCACTCGGCATATCTTTCGTCGGCGGCAAAGACACCCCAATTGCAGTGCGTAGATGGGTGCGTTACCGCGGTCTAGAGCTACGATAATTGATTCGAATGCTCATAGGGCGGTATTATGGTCGTGGATGTGTATCCAGGTGGCGCCGCTGATAAGGACGGACGGCTGCAATCTGGCGATCAGATCCTCGACGTGAACGGCACGTCGCTCAAGGATGTCACACACAATTTCGCCTCGCAAGCCCTGCGCCAGACACTGCCAAAGGTGGGCGGAAAGGTGCGCATCCCGTCAACTTTGCCTCATTTGCCGAGCATGTTTACAGATGAAAATTATTGTTCATCGCTCCGAGAGGGAGGAATATGAGCATATTGATGTGGAGTTTGCGAAGAAGCCGGGGAAAGGCTTGGGACTTAGCATAGCTGCGCGCAAATGTGGAAGCGGAAAAGGTGTCTACGTTACTGAAATTGTAAGTATAACCCAAACGTGTGCATGTGTATGTGTTCAAACTTAGCATCCAACTACACCTGTAATTGATTCGGAGGATAATTGGATTCATAGGATCTACCGATTAGGATTATATTAATTCAGAAACTAATATCGACAGAACTGACGTAGAAATCTGGGAGTTTTCTTATTTAGTTGTATCAGCTATATTACTTTCGGGAATCTATGCTAAACAGGGAATTTCCGTCATACTACAATTGATTCCTAGGATAATAGGATTACTAGGATACTATTACCGATAGAACCGATATAGAAACATTATTACCGTTGAATATATCCGGAATTAGATTGTAAGAGTAGGATGACGATATTGGTATCCAGGGTATATAGGAGCTATATTAATAAGTTCAAATCGAAGTAAAAGTTCTTTTGACCAATACGGTGAATTGTTGAAATATGATTAAGATGAAAGTATATCTTGGGTTTGAATTACAGCTGAATGGTGGTTGCGTGGATATTGATGGAAAAGTCAATAAGGGCGATATCCTGGTGTCAGTCAACGGACAAAATCTGAAAGACATGCGTTGCGAAGATGTGAGTGTTATCCTGAAAACACTCAGCGGCAAAATCAATCTCAAGTTACACCGCTACAAACCGACGGCGACAAGTTCTGCCAGTGCGGCTAGTTCATCGACCAGATAGATCTGTTCCACAACAGTAACAGCAACAGCAACAACCACAAGAATAGGACGTGTGTTCTTATCAGTGCGGCTATAAGACGCGCACGCAATCATCGACTGTACACCAATTAATTACTGCTATTCGAATGCGTCCCGCCCGAAACGCTTTAAAACTTTAGCAAACATCGCAAGGGGCCATGAGCCATAAGATAATGACGTTGTTATCTTAGCAAACGGCGCTTAATGCCATTAGGTAGTGATCGAACTCAAATGTATACCGCTAAAACAGTCGAGAGTCTTGTATTGCGATTCACCTATGAGTTTCAGCCGAACACGGCCCTTATTTCGATGGCAATTAATGCACGTGATAGTGATCTAATCAAACTGCACACAAATGAGGCATCCAGGATGTCTTCCACGTCGTCAACTTGCCCATCAGAACAATCACCAACGCAAAGAATCTGAGGGAACGAAACCATGTAATTCAATGATGATCAAGTTGATATGAACGTTGATGCTATCATTATTTATAGTCGTCAAATAATGCAAGTTTAGCTGTTATTCTCAACACATACATGGATAGTTACGTAGGATAACGATTATATAAACGGATGGAAGGCGGAAGAGAGATTATTTATGAATGAATTATTTATAGATAGTGAAAGAGAGAAAAGTATATATTATTAATTATATAAATTGATAGATAGTGAATATAGTGAATTTATTCAAATATGTACTAAGGACATTCGAGAGGATGGGACACAAGAGATGGGACTAAAGGACGCTTTTTGGAATTATTTGAGCGTTAGCCAATCGCATCTAAACGAAATTATGCTTCGTCTCCTTCATTGTACTCTAATATTAGGCATTCAAATTCAACATTGTGTCTTCTTGCTGTATTTCCTCGTTCTGTTTGAGATTTGTGCCGTTTTACTGTTGGATAGTGAGTAATCTGGAAGTGTTAGGCTTGGTGTCTTCGACTCGAATTCGTTTCCGTGAAGCATCTGGATTCGTAAGACATGTCTTCTTGTTTTACTAGATTTACCTAGTATACCTGCTTACATTGTGATAACATGAGAAAAACTTAATAAATAAGGAAAGAACATCTATATATATACACAATATATCAAAGAATTACACAAAACATTATTCTTATTCAATTTAATCGAATTCTTAGTTGACTTCACATCTAACGAATTTTAGTATTCTATTATGAATCTACATGAAATTATAATATCATAATAAAGGTAATGACAACTTGTAGCAATTGGATTTGTCTTTAAATCTCCTATAATATAATGCTATAGAAGACCATATCCATTTCAATTCCACGCTAAAAATCCACGTTTCATGCTCCGGAAGGGACGAGTTCTGGATGCATGGGTAAGTGGTAAAATATTCTTGAAGGGCATAGAAATCATCAGAAAGGACCCTACAGGATATGAGAAGTTAAATGACTATGAATATATGAGATTCAAGGCTCGATATATGGTACTTAATAATTGCAGCTGCGGTGTCCGAGTGGTTAAGGAGATGGACTTGAAATCCATTGGGTTCTACCCGCACAGGTTCGAATCCTGTCCGCAGCGCATAATTTTCTTACATTAAGCAGTTTTTGTGTTGTGCCATTCTTTGCAATTACTAATCAATACAAATTAATTAATCTGATAACGACTAATTAGTGCTATTTGTTACACTTCCTATCAGGACCTAGACATGTTGAAGATAAATGCTCAAGGTATGAACAAAGTCCTAAAACTGTAAGAAAGACAAGGACCAGCATTTTCTTACTTACCATTTACAACTTACCACTTTACCTAAACCATTCTAGATCTGTTGTTTTCCTAGAAAAGTAGGCTATTAAACAAAATATGGAATCATAAGTCAGCCAAGAATACCCTTTTCAAAGGTCTTCTGCCTCACATTAGCAGAGGCAAAATCAAGGCAAAGTAAACCTAGACCAGATCTTCATTTATAGATTTAGTTGCCTTCATGACAAAATGAGGGAACAAGAATAATCGCAAACTTTTATTTCCACCAAAACGATACAGGAGAACAAATTTGTGCAGTCTGATTGAATCAGGGTACAACTAACGTATTCCACTAGAGATTTACCATTTCGGTGAGATGTTAGATAATTGATACTACTGTAATACATAATACTAAGTCAAATTCAAACAGCTGCTGCAAATGTGCAAAAGTCGTTGCCATTCGAATTAGTTGTCTCCCTCATTATCGCCTTCCTCCTCTTCGTCAAATTCGCCCTCTTCCTCTGCGGTGGCGTCCTGGTACTGTTGGTACTCCGAGACCAGGTCATTCATGTTCGACTCGGCTTCGGTGAACTCCATCTCGTCCATACCCTCCCCGGTATACCAATGCAAGAACGCTTTGCGCCTAAACATGGCCGTAAACTGTTCGGAGATGCGCTTGAACAGCTCCTGGATGCAGGTGGAGTTGCCGATGAACGTCGACGACATCTTAAGACCTCTCGGCGGAATGTCGCAGACGGCCGTCTTGACATTGTTGGGGATCCATTCGACAAAGTAACTGCTATTTTTGTTCTGAATGTTGAGCATCTGCTCGTCCACCTCCTTCATGGACATGCGGCCGCGGAAAATGGCAGCCACGGTAAGATAGCGACCATGGCGCGGGTCGCAGGCGGCCATCATGTTCTTGGCGTCGAACATCTGCAGCACCAGCTCGGGTACGGTGAGGGCGCGATACTGCTGGCTGCCGCGTGACGTCAGCGGGGCGAAGCCCGGCATGAAGAAGTGCAGTCGAGGGAAGGGCACCATGTTCACAGCGAGCTTGCGCAGGTCGGAGTTCAGCTGGCCGGGAAACCGGAGGCATGTGGTCACCCCGGACATGGTCGCCGAGACCAGATGGTTGAGGTCCCCATATGTTGGCGTGGTCAGCTTCAACGTGCGGAAGCAGATGTCGTACAGCGCCTCGTTGTCGATGCAGTAGGTCTCGTCGGTGTTCTCCACCAGCTGGTGCACCGAGAGGGTGGCGTTGTACGGCTCCACGACCGTGTCGGACACCTTGGGCGAGGGCACCACCGAGAACGTGTTCATGATGCGATCGGGGTACTCCTCTCTGATCTTGGAAATGAGCAATGTGCCCAGGCCTGAGCCGGTGCCGCCGCCCAACGAGTGGGTCAACTGGAAGCCCTGCATGCAGTCGCAACCTTCGGCCTCCTTGCGGACCACATCCAGCACCGAGTCGACCAATTCGGCGCCCTCGGTGTAGTGCCCCTTCGCCCAGTTGTTGCCGGCGCCGCTTTGGCCGAAGACAAAGTTGTCGGGGCGGAAGATCTGACCAAAGGGTCCCGAGCGCACCGAGTCCATGGTACCAGGTTCCAGATCCACGAGGACAGCGCGAGGCACGTACTTACCGCCCGTTGCTTCATTGTAGTACACGTTGATGCGCTCCAGTTGTAGATCGGAATCCCCGTGGTAGGTGCCAGTGGGATCAATTCCATGCTCGTCAGAAATCACTTCCCAGAACTGCGAATCGCTCAATTAACAAACGCAATCAGGGCAGGCACGCGTTACCTTTGCGCCAATTTGATTTCCACATTGTCCGGCTTGTATATGCACAATTTCCCGCATTATTAATACTTTTCAATTGAATTTAAAGAAACGAAAAAAATGTGGCAAATGAAAAGAGGTGAACTAATTATTTTTGTTATTTAGTTCTAACAATTTTGCACGCGGCTTCAATTTTGTTTTAATTTTGTTTCACAGCCACCTCGGATTCGAAACGGCCGCATTTGTCAGCATCAAACATCCCAGAGCCTGAATTAACTCTGCTCCAATTCTATTTTCATTTAAACAATCAAGAAAAACAATTTTAAAAGTTTTAAAATCCAAAGAAAGCAACTTCCGCCATCTACAATCATTCGTGGACTTCCATCGGTTAGGTTAAGTTAACAATATTGAATTATTGAAAATGCAAGCAAGTGATAAACAAGCGATAAACATTAAACAACTCATTGAAGCATCTAGTGAACCCTTGATTTTCAACAATCATCTACAATGGGAATTATCTAATTGGAGCATGGATCAGTGGAATCAATGTTTAGGGGACACTCAATTACAATTTCGATTGGGTTTCAAGTCATTTTCCGCGGTATTTTCCTCACAATTAATTGTGTCATCTGTAACAAAACTATTCTTATCAGAGGCCCCAGTGGGAAGCACGATGTGAAAGTCTTAAGGGCACGTTTAGTGATTTTCTCAAGTTCGACAACCCGGAGAAATGGCTTTATTTCGATTACAAGTACTTGAATCAATGGTTTGTGGATAAGTTTGATCTAAGAAATGTAAGAACCTGTTGCTGGTAGATTGTTTGATAGCAAACGTAGGCGTTTCCTATAGCAAATAAAATGGGACATATTTGGGTACTCTGAGGTTACTGCTGACGATAGCACAATCTGGATTGGATCTCTTGGTGCTCATACACCTTGCCATGTGGATACTTATGGTGCCAATTTGATTGCGCAAATATCGGGAAAGTAAGTAGTATTCATTTCTTTGCTTGTTCCAAAATACAATAAAAATTGATAGGAAATTATGGCTTTTGTTCCCCCCTGAGACTGATTTGAAGCCAACTCGAGTACCATATGAGGAATCAACTATTTATTCCAATCTTAATTTCTATTCTCCTTCAGAGGAAACAATATCATTTCTAGGTAATTGTTTCAATATCAGAATCGTTCGAAAATTGAACAATTGTTGGCTTTAGCTGAAACATCAACATGTAAAAAAGTTGTACTAGAACCAGGGCAAGTCCTCTATGTACCAAATGGTTGGTGGCATTACGTGGAGAATCTAGAAACAGCAATAAGTATTAACACCTGGATTCCAAGACCGAATGATGATAATAAACGCATTGATGAAGCGATCATATTGATGATAACTAAGTTATTCGCAAATTGCCTCAAGCAAGAAGAGCAACAATTGTTGATCAATAATGCTGTAAGTTAACAATTGCTATCTACGAAAATCTGCGTTAATAATGCTTGTTTTTAGCAACCAATTCAACAATTATCAATAGGAGAAGTTTATAAATTGTTAGAAAATAGTTTGAAAGTGCAAAACTCCAATAGAACCAGAAATGTCTCAAATAAAGCTAATTTTACTTCTGACATTTGTAGCAATTTGAAAGAATTGAATTGTGGCATTGAATTCATTGATAATCTAAATTCCATTCAATTGCGAACGTTTCTAATCAGCCAAGGAATGAAACTACCTCATACTCAAATTCCCAATTTGGATACAGAATCTGATAGCGATTATATACTAAACCAAACACAAAAATATTTGTCGATTCTGGTCAGTCCAGATGTGGTGGAAGTTTTCAAGCGAAGAATCCAAGAAGTCCATGGAAATGAAACAATATCGGCAGAATAAACGACATGTTGGTCATTTACATTTATTTAATAATCAATTTCGCCCACCTAACCAAATATTCCTAGCGCATACAAAAATATTCATATGCAATATAAATATTTCCCTGACTCATTTCTGATATTTTAGTTCCATGGTAATCACAAATCTTATTTCACTTACGCATTTGTCATGAACAATATTAACTAAAGTAGTACCTAAAATATTCCTCAAGAAGCAAATTGATATCAGGTACAGTTTAGTAGACAAGTAACAACAAAACTAGAAGCGCTAATTTTACCATAGGCTGCCAGGCATTGCCAACCAGAGAACCCAAGAACTTCTCCGGGTAATCCCCGTCATTACCCTCGACTTCATTTAGGTTGGTCGTCCCTGAGCTATGATATTAAGTATAATTCATAGTGGAGATTCGTTAAAATCATTATTTTTGGTTGAGAATGGAATGCCAGGAATTTCATACCTATTTCAGTTTGTATAGTTATAGCACAAATTTCAATCTCCTTATTAATTTTAGTTACATTCTCGTCCGAACGCTAAGCGCAGCGTTCTTAAGTCCTTACTAAGTATATTTGCACTTTGTTCTCATCAGATGTCTTCTGATTTGTTTGTAGCATTATATTTCAGTAAAGAATTGCTGTTAAGTTTCTTAAAATTATTGTAATATTTATAAGATATTCACTTGCTATCACAAATGTTTCACTCATATCGTTCTAGAACTTGTTGTCTATCTAGTGCATTAGATAAGTTGCCCAACGAGCGTTCTATTGCATTGGAATGACTAAAACGAGTTTCTACATTGTGCACTTTGTTGTATTTGATCGTTTGCTATTTCAAATGAATGTTTATATGCGTTAGAATGCTGAGAAACTATATATCACAGAGATCTATAGAAATGACGCCTCTTTAAGTGATTAGCCTGCTTTTTGTGCGTGGTAAATGTAAACCAGATTGAAAAGTGGAACCAGTTGAACGAATCCGCATAAATGAAGGAACTTTCTCAAGATCGAAGTTTGCTTGCTGGCTTTGAATAAATATATGCCGTAAGAAGCAAAAGTTGGCAATAAAGAAAGCCAGTACATGCCAACTATGCTATAATTAACTGCCATCGCTGCTATTGCTATTGCAATCGTCCAAATCGAGATTGCGATGATTGCGATTGAAGGCGCACTTGTGTCCTTTGTCCTTGGGCAAGACGTTCAAGAGATCGGTGACATGCTGAATCGTGTAATCGGGCGCACAATCATTCGCCGGCTCTTCGATGTCCAAAGGCACCCAAACCGTAGCGCCCAGTTTAGCATGAATGGCACCCAAGATATCAGTTTCCAGCTTATCACCTACCATCAAACAATGTCGCGGCTCAACGCCAAGGAATTCGCAGGCTTCGTGGAAGATGCGAGTCTGCGGCTTCTCCCACGGCAGATCACCGGAAACGAGAATCACGTCGAAGAACGCACGCAGATTGATGCGCTCGATCTTCTCCCATTGCGCTGCGGATGGACCATTCGTGATTAATCCGAGCATGTATTGCGATCGGAGGCAGCTGAGCAAAGCTATCACTTCGGGCGTAAGTGCAAGGTAATAGTATCGCAGGTGGAGCCATTTCAGGTAGATATCACCTGGAAGTGACATGATAACGTTGCCATGTAATTGATAGTCAAGTGTGATCGCTATCAGTTGAAATTTTCGTGAATAATGCTGGTGAATATCGTAACAATAAGCCAGGATGAACTTGAAGTCGATGTCGAGCTTTCTGATACCATCAACCAAGTCAAAGAGAAGTTAGCAGCGCAAGAAGGTATGTTTCGGGTTGTTTCAGCGTTGACAGCATGATCGGAGACGTGACTGATTGATTAGCGGTAGTTGATTGATTGGAATAGAGGCGAAATTAACGATGTTAGTGAAAATTGTTAGTTTAACTGGCGAGGAAATTGATCTGAACGTGGAAGCCGACGATACGATTACGAGCGTTAAAGAAAAGTTAGAGGAGCGCCAAGGTCCTTCAAAAGTCGCACATTTTCTACGCTTAGATTTGCATTTTATGGGTGTTTGCAGGTATACCCGTGGACCAGCAGCGCTTGGTGTACCAAGGTAAGCGAATGCGCGATGATCTAACGCTGGAAAGTTACAAGATCTATGCCGGCTGCACAATGCACCTCGTCGTCGCGCTTCGAGGAGGAAAGCGCTTTCAGCGGCAATGAAACGACATGGAACTCACCTGCCAACGAATGAAACTGCTCGCCAAGTGCTTGCGCCCACAGCTTGTGTCTCCATTGCATCAAACTCCAACCTGGGTTGTCGGGACATTTGCGAAATGCGCGCAAATAATTGGCGCAAATTGCGCGAGCACTTTCGGACGGCACATTGTAGCTATCCACCAATATTTCGCTTAACTGAAATTACACCAAATGTATTAACTTATGCATTCGTCATTGGAATTTATTGCTAAAAACTCGTTTACATCTGCATTGGCGATTCAAAAGTTTATGACATCATTTACTAACATTTCTAAAGTAATCTCCATTCGCTGAAATCAGCATAAAACAGATTAAGATATTGTTGGTCATCGATTTCTATGTTTTTCCAGTTACCAACTCAGTTACAGTATGGTTTCCATATTCGCGGGCTGAAGAATTCTTAAATTCGCGGACCAAATCAGTATTATTCAAAGAATACCTGGAAAAGTCTTCCACATTTTTCCATGTTGTCTGACTGTATCGGGGAATTACGGGAAATACCCCAAGGTACAATTCTTTTATGAAGCTTTCCTATGTAAATAACTTCATATTAGCGGTTTCCGTATTCGCGACAAACTTGTGAAACAGTTAAAGTGTACCAAAATGTGTTTAGATCAGACAGGGGCAACCCGCGGCCCACTGCCACCGAGATCTATGAAAATTACCCAAACTGAAACTACAATAAGGTTCGCTAATAGAGTTTTAACAGCCGCAGAGACATGGGGAATACCTTCTTGGTATTGCAAGTCACATTCGGGCTTGTCCGAGGTTTACCTAAAAACATAGTTCAATGCAGTATCGGTCGCCGGCTATAGGTTACAGTGGGTATTCCTCGGGCTTGTACGTTAGAGTACATCACCCTAAAATCTCAAAAACTGGAAAATAATTCTTCGCGGAGTCGCTGTAATGGGCAAGCCCGGAGATTGTTGATTTCTTGAGTACATGCGTAAAGGACAAACACGAGGACCGCCTGGAAGATGTGCCCCGGCTGAAAATTAACTCACCCACTCACTGGCGTACGTGGTTGTCTGCCACCCGGTGCGGAGGAAAATTTTGCCGCCCCCCTAATTGATAATATTTACGCCCAGCTGACGGAC
>JAOEHK010000006.1:186346-202652 GCA_025447835.1 Labidoglobus nevermanni
ACACTGTAAAATGTTCTATAACCTCAGTATTGCGCGAAGTAGTGAGCTAAAGGCACGTGTTCGCGAGTGTTCAGTGAATTTGTGAAGCCCTAACCAGTGAGGGAGGCCAGACAGCGAAGCCAGATAGGGAGGAATAAGGCAACGAAAACGAGTGAGTCTAAACAAAAGCCGAGAAAAGATTCCAGGCAGTCTGCTAGCGAAATTTTGAGGTTAGAGAAGACACTAGAAATGAGATCTGAAGGCAGGACAGAATCGGTGACAGTCGTGGGCCAGGTCTCAAGTTGAAATAAGTAGATTTGGGACGTTATTGACCCACGAATTCATCGAGGCTGTACCTAGAACTCTGAGAAGAGAGGCTAAACCAGACACGCCTAACCTAGCAAACGAGAAGAAGAAGACAACTTGCGACTTGGGTAATTGTCTCTCCCGATCCAGAAACTAGACGCTCAGGATTGTGAAAGAGGATAAGAACGGAAAGATATAAGTCTTGGAATTATTTACCAACACGAGACTAGTAGGTGGTGTACTAAGGGGAGATACAATTAGAACATTCGCTGCCCTCAACACTGACTCCTGGTACGAGCTACTTCTAGCTATGGCACATAAAGGCAAACACGTCGTCTTCCTTAAACAATTTTAGTCTGGGCTACTGCTTGTCACCGGCTCTTTCACAGTCAACGCTTGCCCAATAAGAGGAATCAGGCAATATAATTGCCATTGCGAAGCAATGCTATCTCATATAACCTTTAAACTTTAGAAAAGAAATTCTAATAATGATATTGTTTTGTAATCTATATATATGTATAAATGAATATATTTCTGTCCGTCTGTGTGTTTATATGGAATCTCCTAAAATACAAATAATTCGATCGAAATGAAATATTGGGCATATTCCGTGTACTCTTGGGAATGAAAGGCAATTGGAAAAACCATATGGTTCGAAAGTTATAGCAAAAAACATCACTTTTCACTGCACGGCAATACGTTCGACGACGGTCAAGTAGGCAGAGACAGCGGGGCATGACACTGCAAACCGACACCCCCTTGGCACTGACCTAGACCTTACCTTAGGTTTGGTTAATGGCAGTTAATTTCGGTTTCGAAATGACACTCGGCTTAACACTTAGCCAAACTCTCAGAGCTATTATATAAGTTGATTGGGGCTTTCCGGTAAAACGGAACCTTTGCAGGCACCCTTACATCCGCTACACGGCAGTTATAAGCTAGATCCGAGGAGGCCTTTCGTTACCTTAGGGACCCCAGTGAAGGAGACGTCCTTGGTTAGCTTAGGTTTCGAAGTTGTCTAAGTCAATTTGACGATGGTCTTCTCGTTCATTGCTATTTATGATACGACTATATAGAGCTTCTATTGTATTGCTATTAACCATGGCATTATATGAGTTGATCGAGGTTTTCCGGTAAAACGGAACCTTTGTTCTGTTTCATCAGATATGAGTCATTGACACGTAGTATGTGGTTGATTATAGATGCAATCGATAGATCGCTCGGATAGCCGTCCCCTGCCATCCGCTCGGAATTGATGTGCAAGCATTAAGGACAATGAATGAATGTGGACCGTGTGATGGCTGAAAAAGCGTTTTATTTCGGATATGGCCCTGCATTCGTTCGTTCAATGTGCTTTCCTAAATAAACCATACTCCATCCTTTGGCGTCATGCATTTCCAATATTGCAGCTGGTTATTATCGTGGCACGCCGGACGCGCACGCTTTTTTCCACAATATTACCTGCTCCACCTCCACTGGCCGGAGTTCTATCCTTAGAGCTTTGTACACCTGCCCACACATCGGCATGGTTCAATCATCACGATGGTGTGTACGTAGGCTTCGCATCGTCAGTATAGTCCTGGGCGCGGGCGCGGGTGAAACTGTCCAGTCTGGCTTGTCGATGGGACAACCACCGAGTTCGTACGCGAAGCAGACATGCATCCATACCTCGCTGTTGCGGTCGGAGTTTCCTCTCGGAATTTCGCATCAAGTGTTCAGTGCAGCTAAATACTGCTCATTCAACAAGGAGACCTTCGCAATGTTGTCCAATGTAAACGCGATCAATTATTCGCCGATATCCTTTGGCGACAGGCTGACAATGGGTTAAGCAGTTCGAGGTGACCATCCGGTCAATTAGTAATGTGGACATGAACCCTATCTCTCTATCCGAATCAAACTGTTACTAACTTCTCGGTATATCCGATCAGGAAGGTTTTATCAAAGAGTATCGCCCAGAAAGTTAGAGTTGAGAAAAAGCAGCCAAAGTTCTTAGAAAGTACTAGGAAACCCCCATTATGAATACGATGATATGTGATAGGCAACCCAATTCAAGCAGCTGCACAAATTACAATACATTAAAATAATTCGAATGGCAGCCCTTGAAGTTTTCCTCGGCGACAATTCAGAGCATTCGCATGAACACGACTCGTAGTCAATCGATTGTCAATGATTAATAATTCATTCACTCTAACGGACGCTAAACCAGGCACTGCTGATGTTAATAGATATTCGGCATGTCATTTTCGTGTCCAGGGAAACTGCGGATCTGCTTCTGAATTCGCCATTGCTTCCTTAAATTCCTTGGCAATTAAATTGCGCTTGCTCGTATGACTGCTGGAATCGTGTCCGCGTTTATTGATCAATACCACAACAAACATTACTTTATTGATTGATTGTCCCGAGAATTAGCTCGCCTCACCCACAACTCCACGCTTTGGTTACCCGCTTAGGCTTCCCACCGGGGAGACAAAGGACAAGCGGCATTCCTGGAAGCTGCTGGTTTTCTCCGAAATTTTCGCAACTCTGAATTTCAAGCTTAGCTTGCTGATTCATTGGACTTTCATACCCGCAACCTGGACCTGACTCATTGATACAGTTCACTGCTGGAAGCGTCTCCTGTAATCACATTTGTTCGTGCCTGGCTCCGGCTCGATGTGGAAATCGTTTGCAACGCCTGATGAAAGAATTCGCGTGCACAACGAGCGGAAAAGCGTGGCGTGTTTTTCCGACTGGCTGCCTCCGTGCCCATACATGCAGCAGTGGATTTCCGCAGTCGTTGAGGTGACATTCAAATCTAGATTATTACCCTGCGGTAAACAGTCAGGTGGCGTTGATTGTCGCCTCGTTTGCACCATTCTACTGCAGTCGGACTTGCTGAGCGGAAGTCAGTCGTGCCATACTCGCGAATGCGCCAGAAGTGCATTCTTCCCCTCCGTAGGGTAATTAGCTGCGGCTTCGCCGTCGAAAAGTTCTCAACTTCGCGTACACGCTTCTAGCATTCGACAACATTGAAAAGGTCTCCGCAGCCTCCTGCCGCAATATGAACGCTGACTTTGAGGTGTCACCATCTCTGACTTTGTGGGCACTCGAAGACCGGGCGTGAAATTCGCGAGGAATTGACGTGCGCATTCCGGTTTGTGTCCAATTAAATTGCGCCCACGTGTGCCGGAGTTTTGCGCGGGAAATTCGGAAAAGAATTGGCCATGATTCAGTGACATATCGACAAGGTGATAGCGATGACTTCGACCCCGTTTGGAGGGACGACTCGCAGATCCGATGGCACTCAGCGCTGGCATTTACGGATTGAACGAGGAACGATTCCGCAATCGACGCGAGAAGGACGAACAAAGGTAATGCTGACGGCTGCTGTCAGTCGCTCCTCGAGTAATCGGGGCCCATTGTCATTACTGAGAGATGGTCGAGGAGGCTGGCAAGTGAATAACTCTAAGAGGATTTCCATTTACACCGCCATAGAAATGTATTCTTGAATAATGCTCGACTAGTATTCATCGGGACTGCCAATAATACGTGTATACCAATTCTGTTCCGGCCAGAAAAGTGCTGGGTAAAATCGGAGATCTAAATTGTCTTCAGTTTGAAACAGTTCTTGGAGATGATTTAAAGCAGTGTTTCCCAAACTATTTTGGCCTGTAGACCCCCTACCGACATTTTTTCTTTCCATAGACCCTCTAACCTAACCATTTTTTTTTGACTTCCTTCCCAATAATAACTTTTTCTCCGTACAACCTCAGATCTCCAAGTTGGGTGAACGGAACAATGGCTTCATAGACCCCGTAATGTCTTATTGGATGTGCTGGCTGACAAACTCTGGGAATACCCATCTTTGAATGACGGAACCCAGGGTATTCTGTTGTTGGCTTTATTCTTACGTAGACCCCTATTCACATCTCGTAGACTCCCTGCAAGTCAAAATCAACCCCCCAGGGGTCTATATAGACCACTTTGGGAATCACTGGTTTAAAGGTTCTTTAAATAGTAAGGAGGACATTCCAGGACGCACCACACATGGTGAGGTGAAATGTACCAATTTCCCGAATAGCTGTCGGGGCTTGAGGCGCATCCGATACTCCTAAGTTTACGTTGCCAGCGACTTCCTCGTTGTCCTGAGGCGTGTTCCAGTTGCTCAGGAGACAAGGTCATTCGGAGCGGCGGGGGCGGCGCGAGTAGTAGTCGGAAGCGGCACGAGGGTGCGCGAAAGGCAGGCGTTTGTGTCGTAATATCCGATGCGGTTGTCAGCCTGCGATCAGCTGTAGCAGTGCGGGGTTCCCGCTATTGATCGCTCCTGCAGCGCGTCTCTCCTCCTCTGATCAATGATCTCGCGCTCCCTCTGAGTCCTCCGTCCAGCCGCTATCAGCCGGCAGCATGTCCGCGCCCAACCCCAGCAGGCAGCCAGACCTCGCGTCTGCAGACGGTGAACCATCGGGCTGATGCGGTTGCACGTGCCAGCACATGGATGGAGGAGAGATGCTGCCGCTCCGTCTGCTGGGCGTGCGCCCGGTGCCCGACGGTCGTCGTCGCCTCCGCCACCCACACCGGGAGCGGCGAGCGTAGACGAGCCGCCGCCGAGCGAGGACGAGCGAGCAATCGCAATCGCCGGGCGCAGTCTGAGTGTGACCGTGGACGTGTGAGTGTGTCGCCCCTGTTGTCCAGCATGGGGCCCGAGGGGGGAGGTGCGGCTCCCCTCTCGTGATCTGCCAACATTTCCCGCTTCGAGTTAGTGGAGAAATGGGGGCTGACCCCTGTCCTCAAGCCGAGGCAGGACCCACGGCCCCCTGAAGGCGCCAGGTAACCCACTGCACGATCACTGACACTGACACTGAGCCAGCGGCAGAGCGGACGCCACACACGCACACATTCCGTCCCTCCGCCCATCGCCGGGATGCTGTAGGCGGACAGCCCCCCGGTGCCCCAGGGCGCCAGCAAGCGCCGCCGCTACGCAGAGGACGGATGCATGCACAAGGAGGATCAATGAACTGCAACCGTGAACACAGCGCGCACACTTTGTGGATCAATGAGGTACACGATTCGGTTGCAGCAACATCATCCTCCCAGTCGGTTCCTCGAAGGGGGAATCGGACGAAATTGGGCGGCCGCCTGACAGACGTCCCCGAATCGATTTTCAAATGCCACTCCACGTCTTCCTCTCTCATCGGCTGCGTCCATTACCATTTTGCTCTCGGCTTGCCCTCTGGTTGCTTGACATTGTGGTCATCGGCCTTGTCGCCACCTTGCGACTTTGGGTCTCGGTGTCCTTCTGTCCTCTTCTGAAATTGGCCGAGGTCGGAGGTTCATTTATCCCCCGACCGAGATGTATGGTCACGTGAGTGCAACCTGGTCGCACTTGTGGGTCATTGATTTTTTGTGTTCGTGTCGCTGGCCGCCTCCGCTGCTGCCCTCCCCACACTCCCCCGCGCGAATGGAATTCATCGCGTATTTTTGTGTTATTGTGCGGTTCTGGCTTAACTGGTTCACGGAATCCCCAGGCCCAAAGGACGCGTAGATGTGGCTAAATGGGCATTGGGCGAAGCTGTTGCGAAAATTATATTTCCCCATCGATACCTGCGCCGGTAGCGATACGTTTTTGTGCTGAACGGTGATTTAGGTGCTGGAACGACGACACCGGAAATTTGCCGAAATTGCCAACTACGGCGACACTTGCAGCAGCATCAAGATGGCGTTTTCCGGTTGGTGGCGGCGAATTGCGCCCGCACCGCATCAGCTGGCGAGCATTCCTCTCCTCTCCGAGCGAAAACGCCTTCCGTTTAATTGCGAAGCAGTCAATTTGCTGAGCGCACTTCATAAAAAGTGTGATACGTAAAAAACAAGCTAAAAATATCTCCGCCGACTTGCGGGCGGCGACGACTCGGTGAATTCCGCAAATATTTAACATATTGACTTACTGACTGTTACCATTTTGCCAACGTATTGATTGTGGCGGCAGGCCAGACCTGTCAAAATATTGCATCTTGGAGTCCTCGCTAACGGTCTACAGCGAACCAGGACCCCCTCCGATCAGGCCATACAAATTCTAATTAAGTATCGCAGATTTATCGTGAGCGGTCGAAGGCTCGCCTTCATTAGGAAATCGCGTGACTTGAGGATCAATCCAGTTCCTCATCACTCCTTTGTACTTTCCGGTCTTGGCCGAAAACATTAAGTCCTTCACCTTTGGTCTATGGGCGCATAGTTTAATTACCAAGTTTAGTGAGAGTAAGGGGTACTATTACAAATCTATATCCTTGATATCTAGAAAGCGGCCTGCGGCAGAATCAAGAGATATGACAACCTGGCATACAGCCAAATGGCTTCTAGGCCTGTGGGAGTCCCACTTGCACCCCTGTAAACAGAGGTCATATAATATTCATTGTAACCCATCATGATCACACTTTAAGTGATTTGTCGTCCTTATAGAAGTTAGACGTCCATAGACGGAGACCCAGTTTGGTCTTCGTAAGGATAAATTCATTGGTAATTCGTAATGAGTATAATTTCATCAAGGCCATGTCCGTCATCGTTCGGCCAGATCATTCGGTTATATAAATACAATCTGGCTACTGGGTGCACAATAAAAATAGAAGAATGACAAGGAAATGTTTCATTGTGCACGATTTGATCAATTCTGAAACGAATTGGTTGCGTTTTCATATACGTGACTTTAATTTATGAATGAGGACGTATTTCTGACATATGCCCAGGGTCCCTTGTGTACCTCCTCTCGATTAGCCAGCTCCCAACAAGGGCAAGCGCGTTGTTTATCGATGATCGAACTTGGAAATCGAATAATTCGCCAGATAGACAATACGCACGACCATGTGGGTCTATAAATATCCCTGCGTGCCCCTTCCCGCAACTCGTTGTTGTCCGTGCACCATGAATGTGCGCGAATGTGCGCAGGATAACTGGCAGCAGGAGCTCATCCAGCGTTCGTGCGCTCGCACCGAGCGACTGTTTGATGTCAATGGTACGGCGACCTACTTCGTGAACCTCCTTGACGTCATCGTGGACGTCATTCATTTGCGAGGACCGCTCTCCGGCCACCTGCTCAATATTTTCGAACTAGATGGACGTTGCTATTGTTTTGGTATGCGCTTATCTGCGCGGCAGGGAGATAAGGAAGTAGGTGAATGAGTGCGGCAGTAGTCGCGTGGCGGTGCGTGTAAATGGGCGATGTTTGCGGACCAGAGTCCCACGCTATGCAAGCGCCGCGCCGGCAATCTGGTCCTGGGCCCCGTTTCTTCCAACTGCGGCGGGTCGTGGTGGCGCAGGCCCGCATTGGACCCCCGAGGACCGCTTCCAATCGCCCTGATCGTGTTGCAGGTCGCTGCCCAAGCTCAGCAGCCAGGAAGAGGAAGGGCACACCCCCCACTCCCAGTTCACTGGCGTCGCCCACTTCGAGCCCATCCCGCACGACCACGACTTCTGCGAGCGCGTCGTGATCAACGTGAGCGGCCTGCGGTTCGAGACGCAGTTGCGCACGCTGAACCAGTTCCCGGACACGCTGCTGGGCGACCCCGCTCGCCGCATCCGCTACTTCGACCCGCTGCGCAATGAGTACTTCTTCGACCGCAACCGGCCCTCGTTCGACGCCATCCTCTACTACTACCAGAGCGGCGGGCGGCTGCGGCGCCCCGTCAACGTGCCGCTGGACGTCTTCTCCGAGGAGATCAAGTTCTACGAGCTGGGCGAGCTCGCCATCAACAAGTTCCGCGAGGACGAGGGCTTCATCAAGGAGGAGGAGAAGCCGCTGCCGTCGCACGAGTTCCAGCGCAACGTGTGGCTGCTCTTCGAGTACCCGGAGTCGTCGCAGGCGGCGCGCGTCGTCGCCATCATCTCCGTGTTCGTCATCCTGCTGTCGATCGTCATCTTCTGTCTGGAAACGCTGCCCGAGTTCAAGCACTACAAGGTGTTCAACACTACGACCAACGGCACCAAGATCGAGGAGGACGAGGTGCCGGACATCACCGACCCATTCTTCCTCATCGAGACCATCTGCATCATCTGGTTCACGTTCGAGTTGTCCGTGCGCTTCCTGGCGTGCCCCAACAAGCTCAACTTCTTCCGGGACGTCATGAACATCATCGACATCATCGCCATCATTCCGTACTTCATCACGCTCGCGACCGTCGTCGCCGAGGAGGAGGACACGGCCCACATACTGCGCGCGCCCGTCTCGCCGCAGGACAAGAGCACCAACCAGGCCATGTCGCTGGCCATACTCAGGGTCATTCGGCTCGTGCGCGTCTTCCGCATATTCAAGCTGAGCCGGCACAGCAAAGGCTTGCAGATCCTCGGACGCACCCTCAAGGCCAGCATGCGAGAGCTGGGCCTCCTCATCTTCTTTCTTTTCATTGGTGAGAATGCCTTGCGCACTTTGCTCTCTCTCTCTCTCTCTCTTCTCTTCTGCCTCTAGTTCCTTCTGGCCCTGTTCCGCTCTCTTTCTCTCCCACTATGTCTCTCGCCCGTTGACGATAGTTAGACGAGTTTCGAACTACCTAGGTACTATACTAACTAGTCACTAAACTAAAGTTGCGTTCTGCTACGACTTGACTTGCACGTCCAAGAGTTGCTGCGCTAGCTAGTTACCAGTTTCGATTGCGTAGATCGCAGTAGGCCGCTAGCGGTCCCAGTACTCGCACACGCAGGATGGACGGCCACTGGTGGATCGCGCCGCCGCGTCCGCCGCATCCACCCCGAGTCTCTCTCGCTCTGTTCCAGGTGTCGTCCTGTTCTCGAGCACCGTCTACTTCGCCGAGGCCGGCTCCGACCAGTCCTTCTTCAAGTCGATCCCGAACGCGTTCTGGTGGGCCGTGGTGACGATGACGACGGTCGGCTACGGCGACATGAGGTACAGTGGCAATTCCTGAGTCTGAACCCCACTTTCTCCTCCTTGCAGGTGTCGTGCTGTTCTCGAGTGCCGTCTACTTCGCCGAAGCCGGTTCCGAGAACTCCTTCTTCAAGTCCATCCCAGACGCGTTCTGGTGGGCAGTGGTCACCATGACAACCGTCGGATACGGCGACATGACGTATGATGTATACACCTAATTCAGACTTAGTTGCCTCCACCGTAGTTGGGTACACCACACACCGCTAACCAGCCGCTCTCTAACCGCGCGAATCGCTCCGACCACTCGAGATTGATGACCACCGCTACTAATACTACTAATACTAATCCCTGCCTCCTCGGCCGCGCGGTGATCGCCTCGGACACGTCCACGTTGTTGCTAACTCGTTGTGTTTCTCGGCCGGCTGACGCGGAAACGGCTCAATATTCCACCTCTAGTCTACGGCTACATCGTCCTGCCTTCATCAAAATCTATTGCTACTCTTCTACTCCTCCAACTCTACACCCTTCTGATTTATCTCTTAATTAAGCCGCTGGCATTCTTCGCTTGACTCCCGACCCACCTGAACTCTTTCTATTTTACCTGAAACTTGGGGCTCGCAAGTGTCCTCGCTTACTGCATTTTCGTTTCGATCCACAACGACGAAGACGCCGATTGTTAGGCAGCAACTAGCCCTACCCCTTCCGCCCTGTTCCTCTCCGGAAGTGAAGCGAGCAAGATCTACGTCCAGCAGCTAAAGCACAGCACCTGTTTCAACGTGTGCATGGTTGTTGCTTAGAAAGTGCATGCCTAATGCTTCCATGTTGGCTTAGACGTTCAGCTTGCGGCTCTGTTGGCTCTCTTGGGCAGTGCGTTTGTAGGTCTCTAGTGGAATCCTAACCGAAGTGTCTCTATCCGTCTCTCATCTCTGTGTGTACATGTACATTCTATTGAAATAGCATGCGCTCGAACCGAAAGCGCCTTTCTCAAGGCACCCACCGCAGCAAGCGAGTGCTAACGCTACCGACCACATCTCCCCGCAATATCGACGCCTCCCCTGGATGCGCAGCGTTGACGAGCGTACTAATTGGCCGTGTGCTTTCTCTCCTTGCACCCGTCTAGGCCGGTGGGAGTCTGGGGCAAGATCGTTGGCTCCCTGTGTGCCATCGCTGGCGTGTTGACGATCGCCCTGCCCGTGCCAGTAATCGTCTCCAACTTCAATTACTTCTATCACCGTGAGACTGACCAGGAGGAGATGCAGTCGCAGAACTTCAATCATGTGACCAGCTGCCCTTACCTGCCCGGCACGCTGGGCCAGCACATGAAGAAGAGCTCGCTGAGCGAGTCCTCGTCGGACCTGGTGGAGCTGGAGGAGGGCCTGTTGGTGACGCGCGACCAATTGGCCCGCAAGCAGAATTGCAATCCGCGCCACAACAACAACATCAACGCAATGAGCATCGAGACTGACGTCTGACTACGAGGTGAGTCCCCGTCCAGGTGGTGGGCCCCTCCTGAACCCTGCTCGTGTTGCAGTGACGGATGCGCTGCGCCCACGGCTGCTCCGCGCCCCGCCGTCCCCGTCACAGTGTGTGCGCGCAGTGCTCCGGATCCTTTCTGAACTGCCTCTGCCTCCGACTCGGTACTTTTGTATCTCGGTTGTTTTCGGGTGAGTTATCCTGCCAAAAAGTAACTTAAAACAAGCACATAAAGAACTTAATAAATTTAAAACAACAACAACAAGAGCAACAGCAACAACAGCAACGCAAGCGCATTGAGATGAAACAGTACACTCTTAAAGTCTTAGTTCAACTACTCATAGATGATACTTCTACGTACAATTAAGCTATTAAGCTAATTGAGGATTTAATACAATTTAAAAAGCAAAGCATACAAATATCGATAACGAATTAACTACATGTAAGATCGAACAAAGCGTAACAAACACATCGCAACGCAACGCCACGAAGAGGAACAGCAGCAGCAGCAGCAGCAGCAGCAAATGCGAAGATGCCGAAGAAGATGCGGATCCGTTGACCGGATACGCAGCGCAGGGACATTTTGTGGACGCAGTGGAGATTGTCGTCTTCGTAATTAGGAGATATAAGAGCGCAAACATGCAGTTAGAAGAATACGTAGATGCTGATTATGATGATGATGATGATCAATGACACGAACGCTCGCTTCAGTTCCACGACATACTAATCTTAATTACTCCGAATAGAAGAGAATTATATTGCCGCCGTGTAGTGCTCTCCCCGAACTCTTTTAGTCGGCACTGTTTTAAGTGCTTATTGTATAATCGGGCTGTGTGAAGCTTCTAATGATAAATTACCAAGGCAGATAACGCCAGGACGCGACGCGCAGCGACGAAGATGCTGGGGGGGTATGCGGCCACGAAGCCAGAGTATTAAGTGCATAAAACACGCAATGATTAATTACCTAAATGATAATCTTAAAGCGTAACATTACCTTACCTACCTTACATTTAACGAGAGCTGACGAACGTACGACGTTATGATTATTATTACGATTATTCTATGATTACGTAGGGTTGGATTAGCTTTAGCCCTTGTTACATATCCACCCGAGCGTGCGGGCGGCGCGCGCCCTATCCGCTTCCAGCCGCCCCCGGGTCACAAGGCGGCCCGCGACCCCTTCGCAATATATCACTCACTCTTCAATCAGCGATGGAACACGATCTGGCCATGAGCGTTACAATAAGCCTACCTTCTCGCCACTACTGCTACCGCAATGTACAACTTGGTGCGCCCATCAACCACCGAGGAGAAGACGACTGTAGCTCTGAGTCAGTGGTTCCCAAACCTTATTGCCATACCGCCCTCTTTTTAGGAAAAAATATTTATTTACATTTACTCTAGAAATCCCTTGGCTTGCCCGGGTGGCGAGTGACATAAGGTCAACGAATAAGTTCGGGGAAAACCCTTAATAGGTTCTGAGTTAGATGGTTTATTGCCCACCAGGGAGCGGTATCGCCCAGTTTGGGAATGACTGCTCTGAGCTAACGATGATATGCAAGACGCAAATTCCCGCGCCCCAATCCCCCGAATTCGAGTTAAAGTATTCGCATCCAGCAAACCTATCAGCGAATCGGATTAGTGCAGAATCCAGCAAATGTGAATGACTATACTACTGCGATTACGCATGCTGAATGCGCAATGAAAGCAAATAGATGCATTAAACTTTAATCATTGTGTAGATAATCAAATAATCAAAAACAACAAGTTATCGAAAGCCAAGCATCGCAGCCGTTTCTACTGCTACTCCAATTATTAGCGCAAACAAGTGCAAAGACGTAAAACGCAGGCAGAGCTACTTGTTTCAGTATCATCCTTACTTAATGCTTCACGCGAACGAGAGAAATCAACTAACTTATTACGGCGCATAAGTTTTCAACAGTAGTTTATTGTGAAGATGAAACGTACACACCAGAAAACCAATAACTCTAGATTGATAGATAAACTTAAAGCAAGAAACATCATTATTGCGTTGAATCAGTGCGTAATGCGATAGAGCCGAGAGGGCAGTAAGCGAATTGATATTATGACGTACAGCAAGACACACACATCTAATAAAACAGCGATTTTCATTTTCGTGGGGCATTTGTATGCGACAAACGAGTGTGGTCAGTGGCGGCCTTTTGGGCGCCACGCACACCAAGTCAATTGGATCGATATCAGCGAAACCGATTGCAGACCGCAACACAGGCGGCGACATTTTCAAATAGGCACGAGGAACATCCAACCAGCAACAACAAGAGCAACCAATACGGATTCACTCATTATTCGGATGCAGATGCCTGCGCGTTGTAATTTAATGTTATATACATACATATGGATAATTAATATTTAAACATAAAATGAAAATTGTTGTTTCGTTCGCCGCGGTGGCCCAAGTGAGCGGAGGATGCGGTCTCAGCCGCTCCCGAATGGGCCACTCTGAAGTACCCATATGCGCGTCCGACGCTGCTCATTGTCATTTTTTTGTGAATCAGTACGAATCTAGTCATGTTTGTTACAATTTAAAATATTTTATAAATGTTGATTAATATACGACATTCCTATTTCAACGTTCTCCGCTCTTTATTGCTTCTACGTTTGCCTTTTACAACGTGTACAAGAATGACACAACGAAACAAATTGTAGACTTGACCTCCTTGAATAATCACGGCAATTACGCTAACGAAGTGTGATAGTGAACGCCTCCCGCATGCTGTTGCCGGGCTTTCGGATTGTAAGGCTGCGCTCCTCCTTGTCGTAGCTAACTGGAAGCTTTTTGTTGCCAGCTGAAAGTGCGCGATGATAGGTCAAGAGTTAATGATCCAGTTTGCACGAGTTTAGAATTAGACCTGACCTTTCGTCGTGAGGACTGCGTGCGAGATACCTTTCGGCGCGCCCAGTATGACGACGCGCTCTAGCCAGGATAATGTCGGAAAGTCAGCGTCTTTATCGACTCTGGAACTGGTAAGCTTGTTATTTGCGAATTCCAGTGCTAGGAATAAATATTTCTTATTGCGGTAGTTGAAACTCTCGTAGTCGTCGATGTAAAGCTGTCCGAAGGCCGATTTCTGTTGACATTAATGATGCACAGCATTACTCCAAATAACTCACTCTTGAACTGTACTCACGTTAGCATCCAGGTTCACGTACAAAGTGAATGGATCATCATCCATGAGAGCTGAAGCTCTTCGTGGACGATCTTTTCTCGGAATAATGCTGCCCCCTCGGTAAAACACCGGAATCTAAAAGAAAGCATTAATAATGGAGAGAATCACAAATCAAAGGACTTACTTTGTCCAAATCAAGAGGGACGGTGATGTAACCATTTCCCTGATAAGCTTTGAAGTCCAAAATGTCATACCAAATAGTACTGGGCGGCAGGTAGACTTGCGCGCTGGAGGCCGAGGCTGTCGAGACAACTGTGGCCATCACAGAATCACCGATCAAGACTTGATTGTCAATATCGACGACTTGCTTATCCTCCGGATACTGGTGGAACAAGGGACGTATAACGGGACTGCCAGTGCGCTCATGGTCGAAGAACTGGGTGTACCACAGCGGTAAATGGACATAGCGCAACTTGAGCGTCGCTCGGATGCGCGCTTGCACTTCTGCACTGTACAAATAGGGTTCGCGACGCTTGGTGTCGATATGGGCATGCTGCCGGACGAAGGGCAACCAGATAGCGGCCTAGAATTCGGCCAGAATGACATCGGAACGCCTGCCTTAACTCGCACACATACTTGGTACCACCTGACCAATAACTCCGGATCGGGATTGTTGAAGAAGCCGCCAATATCTGCGCCACAGAAACTGATACCAGCAATTGCCTCCGACAAACACATGGGATAGCTGACGGCCAAATGGCTCCATTCGGCGGCATTGTCGCCGGTCCACATCGCCGTGTAACGCTGACTGCCCGCAAAATGCGCGCGGGTAAGTTGGAACGGTCGCTTGTTACTATTCCGCTCCAATAGTCCTTTGTAGGTGATCATTGACTGGTTCATATTATGATTAGCAATCTGAGTGTTGGCAAACATTTCGCACTCACATAATATAAGCCGTAGAGGTTGTGAACGTGGCGGTGCTCCCAATTACCATAATGAAGCAAATCCTTGGGCATTGTGACTTCCGGTCCGTTGAACACTGACGGCTCGTTCATGTCGTTCCAGATGTAAAGCGAATCGGTCGATCCTTTGAACTTCTCCAAAGAGTACAACTTGGCATAGTATTCAATGACTTTAGGGTCGAAGAAGTCGGGATAGCTGCTCGATCCTGGCCAGCACCAACCTGCCTCAAATAGAGCCTTGCAACAATTCAGGTGTTTGCAAAAGTGCTCATTCGTACCTTCGTAGACATTGCCCTCCTTGGTCTTCACGTAGTAATCATTATTCAAGCAGTCTTCGTGCAGGAAGTATCCGCTCTCGCGCTTCACATGTGGGTCGATGATCGCGACCAGCTTGCGACCGGTCGCGGTTAGATTCTGCTGCATTTCTTCTGGATGCGGGAACTTGATGCGGTCCCACGTGAAGTACATTTTGCCGCTGGTGTATTCGATGTCCAGCCACATGACGTCCACGGGCAGATCGTTCTCGTCGAACTTCTCCACGACCATTCGCACGTCGTCCTCATCGTTGTAGTTCCATCGGCATTGGTGGTATCCCAACGCGAACTGTGGCGGCAAAGGAGCGACTCCAGTCAGCGCAGCGTATTGCCGTATGGCATCTGCTGGCGTGGGGCCCATCAGGATGTACGCGTCCAGAACGCCACTTTCGCTCATAAAGTGCACATCAACTTTGTCTTCAGACTTGTGTCCGGACACCAAGTTAACAATCGACGACACAACGTCGGCATCCTTGCTGTTTACGACGTCAACCCAAGTCTCGGCCGCATTTTGCCAATAAACGCCAACTGTTGACTCGCTAAAGAAGAATATGTTTAAATAGCAAGACCATATAGACCAGGCATAGCCAACCCGAAACGAACAAGGACGGAGAATACCCAAGGTTCGTGCAGCAGATACAATAAACTTCCATGGGTTATCAGAAACTTCCTTGCACTTGTCCCGCTTTATCTCTAGGATAACTTGGTCACTTTGTGCAAGGTAATTCGCAAAACTAGGTTGCTTATTTCTGGGCCAAAGACACAATGAACAAGCGGGGAATACCCGTTCATTTGGGTTAGCCGTCCTTGATAAAGACGAACGGACTTCGGGTATTCCTCGCTTATTTCTCATAAATTGATCACATTTTCCTATAGATCAGTGAGCGACTTAAAAATTTACTGGTGCAAGATTTAAAAATTATCAGATGGATTGGTTGTCCACTCTACGAAGTTTTTGGAAATCGATGTAAATGTTGTAGAAGAAAAGAAGTTGTCGATTCCAAAGCCAATTTTATTTGTACATTCCAACCAGTTTCGGCCTTAGGCCATCATCAGGGATCGCATGAAATTTTGACCTTCTCAACTGAACTGAAATTTCGTTGCCGTATGCATTCGTTCCCGCTTTACGTTCGGGATACGTTCCAGCACAGCTGAGCGTTAAACGAAACAGCGTTCAGCGGGGTCATTTTAACATGTAAATCATAGGGATAGGGGAACATCGGATACAAAATCAATGAAAAATTCTAATGTTTCATCATCTAAGCATGACTCATCGTG
>JAOEHK010000006.1:202752-217712 GCA_025447835.1 Labidoglobus nevermanni
TCCTGGCGATTTCGTGAGGTCTTGCGCTTATTGGTAAAGATCTTAAACAAAGTCGTCCGCGACACCTCCGGAAACTTGGTGGAGAGCTCGTTCATCGTCAGCCTATGGTCCTCATGAAGCTTCGTCTGCACGCGTCCAGTTAGACCGACGGTGACCACACTCGGACAGCTTGAGAATATGGCCAAGGATATTAATTAATGAGAATTTTATTAACTTATTGCTTGACATTAGTCGAAAAGAGGTTATGTTTGAATTCTAACTCATTTCTGCCACCATTCTCGATCCGGAAACCTACGTAGAGGTTTTCAATGTTTAGTTCACAACTACAAATTTGCACATCTACCCTTCCATCTGTTAGCAATCGGTTTACAGTGTCGTGTCCTGCTGCCTACTTGATATGGCATGCAAAATTCATTCCTGTACGCATTCGGTCGGTAAACAATCGTTGCTTGGCAACGCACGACGACGCATGCGCAGTAGACTGCATTCGAGCGGTATTGCTGTGCCATTTGTCGTGAAAAGTGTCGGTTTTTTCGCTATAACTTTGGAACCACGAGGTTCTTTCAATTTTCCTTTCTGTTAGCGGTCATTTTTATATATAGAGATGAATAGCCGAAGAGGACTAGTGTAGGGCTCCCCAACCTTTTAACGAGGAAAAGCCAAATGGCTATTAAAGCAGGCAACAAAGAGTTGAAAAGAAGCGGACAAAATGTCCAGAAGACCCTCCACTTTCCAACCATCTGTGGTTTACAACGGTCGCTTAGATTTTCATGACATTTTCGGCTGGAACAAGGGCCTTACGAGGACCTTACCCTGAATTTTTAGAGAGCCGAACCCTGGACTAGGGGATGCGATGACTAGAGAGGTTTGCCTTGGAGGTGCGGAGTTGCGGATGGGATGCGTAATAAAGCAATCAATCAATCAATGAGCGCGCGCTCACCACCGCCTTAATGGCCGATCTAAATTTATTTGCCATGGCGGCTAATGGCGACCGCGCCGAGAATAAAGTGATTACACACGCAGTGGATGGGACGACGCCGCAGCAGCCGGCGGCGGTGTTTTCCATCACGGTCACTGGGTGTGACGGCCGCCGGCGGCAGCGGTGCTCCCGCTCGCTCCCGTTTGAAGTGCCGCCGCGCGGCGTCGGCGGCGGCGTCGCGACGCTCGCACGTGCGCCCCTCAGTCGCGCGGACGCATCCGAGCGTGACGCACGAAGACGTCGCGCGCGTATTTTTGGCGTCGCTGGCAATTAGCGAACTCTGGCGAGCCGGCACCCGCCGAATTTGCCACATTTGGCCCCCGATTGCCCTCGCCGACACATTTCCCAGCAACCGCCCACATCCGTCCGCATTTGTGGCCGGCTAATGAGATGCAAATGGCAATTATTCGCGTTCAGCGAGCAACAAATTGTCGCAGACTCATCTCTTCATTATTTTACAGCCAATGCGCTCGTCTCGTCTTACTAAGCACTTTTACCGACGTGATAATTAACCAGATGTGTGTTTCTGCGGCTTTTTTGGCGCGCAAAATGACCGCCAACTCTTTGCTCAGCTGGCTGCCTACTGCTGCATTCGCCAAATCTGAAATGAGTTTGCGGCGTTCGTCGCGGTCGAATTGTAAATTGCCCTCGATCGAATTACGTCTTTTATTGCTCGTCATCTCAGCAGCAGCCGCCAACAGGCTCCAGCGGCCGTTTGATTGCGCTTTCGATGTGTATATTACACACACGCACACAGATGGCGCAAACAATTCCATCCTGCGCAAATTGCTGTGACCGGGTGCATGCGATTGCTGCACCCACATGCAATTCAAGCCGACGCAATGCGGCGGCTATTAAAAGCGATGCAAATGTAGCGCAGGAATTAAGTCATTTCGGCATCGCGCGCGCGACACGCCATCACTTCTTGCCCGCCTAAATTGGCGCAATTTCGAGACCGGCACGAAGCCGCCGAATTCAAGACGACAATGTGCGCCATTGGATGGCTGCCTGGTTGGCGGCAAGCTCTGTCTGCGTTTTTAATGTTCGCCCGCGTCAACGTCACTTGATGAATGGGGATTCTTGCCGGCTTTGCGGCCGTTTCATCCCATTGCTCAGCAGCGGGCAATGTGTTTATCCGCAGTAATTGACACCAGGAATATGAAAACGACGGCGCAATGTGGTGGCTGGAAAAAAGCTGGAATTCTTTCTTGTTCCAACGCGTTTGAAGTGACACGATCCATGTCACTCTTTCCCGGAAGTTGTCCTATGAGTAATAGGATAATGCACCAAAGTGCAATCGGAAACAATCAAAAAAGTTTCAAAGTAATGCTTTCAGCGGCCTCTAACGGCGTCGTCTGAATATAACCATACATTTCTTTCATAAAAAAGAGAAATCTGTAATTCTATAATTAAAAATGAATTGTTAATTGCATCTAATTGAAACGCTACATTTTGAACGTGTTTATAGTATTCATTTATTTTTGATAATCAATGATAATTTACACAATAGAAGCAATGACTTATTTTGTATTAGATACGCGATAAATTTGCATCTATAATATCAAGCTTGGAATGATATATAAATGTTCACATTGTTGCTATGGGTTTGCTTATTCTAGCGAATTTAACATTAACAACTGCTTCAGCACCTTCGTCTGAGATGTTTCTCGGATTTCGCCGGCGAGAAACATCTCGTCGACGACCGTGTACACCTTGTAGAAGTTGAACACCAGATCCAACTCGCACACATTGTGGAAGTACTCATTGAGCACTTCGACGAAATTATGAATAGCTTCCAAGTAGCATAGATTGTTGTCGTTGACATCAACGCATATGCAGAAGTAGAGGCCAGCGTAGCGACGATACACGATTTTAAAGTTTCTAAACTGCAAATGGTGCAATTGGTACATGGTTGGCTTTGAATGCGAAGGCTAATGTTCACCTCAACGAAATTCGTGTGCTTTGCATCTCGGACTGTGACAACTGCATGCACCTCTTCAATCAGCTTCTGCTTCTCGTCATCGTCGAAGTTCATGTACCATTTCGCAAGCCGTGTTTTCCCAGCTCGATTTTGTATGAGAATGAATCGAATCTGAAATTATTTTATCAAATAAGCAGCTAAATTGCATTCAATTACTTGCATCACCTACCATAACTTAGTTATTAGTTATGTCTGCAATCTGTTTAAAATATTGTATTGGTTTTCAGTCAAATTAATAACGTAATGATTTTTGGCTATGTAACATTGGCCTAAGAAGATTCAGCTGATCTTTTACAGGAAACTTGAATCCGCCCTCTATTTTAATCAATTTATCCAATGAACGCGTATGCTAATGAACTGTAAATTGTTATCAACTATATCCAACATTTGTCTCCAAATAAATAATGCAAATGTACGAAAACATTGAGCAAACATTTTCTAGATGAATATTACCCTTCTAGATTGGTAGTCAAGATGGCGTCTAGTCATCAACGAGTCAAATTCAGACGCCATCTGCTTCACAAACAAACGCACTCAGCCCCTCGCGTTATAGGTCAACTCACAGGTAATCCCATGGAGAACCTCCGTGAGATACCTCGTAGTTCACTTCGACCGTGATCTTACCTCCACATCCACAAACATCCACTCCTCAACTAAACTACGGAGCGTGCATCCGCAGCCTGTTTACTTACGCCCTCCCCATGGGGACGCAAAGCCCTGGCGACGTCATAGGGTCCCTCACCTCTTGCGCATTAGTCCAAGTGGCCACGTTTCGGAAGCCCCATGAATCTCTTCCTCAAAAGCAAACGTAACCCTAGGATGCAGATACTGCTTAGAAGAGGATGAAAGTCCTCACCACATAGTGGGTGAGTGCATCGCACTAAGGATGCAACGGAAGGCAACCTTAGGGAAGGAGACACTGACCAACGCTGAGATGGCTAAACTGCCCTGGGATGAGCTCATGTGCTTCTACGAAGACATGAGAAGACTAGGGGATTAAGGGTGGGATAGCACAAAAGAACCGAAAGGACCGAGGTGCAGGGAACCGTAGGTAGACCGATCCCGACGTAACAAAAAAACCCTAGGATTGTCGGCTTGAGCTTGGTATTTAGTCGGTATTGTTTCTGACAGAATCCGACATAACTCCATTTTGAGGGTGCCCGTAAATTGGGTTTTCCGAGCACTTTAAATAATAAAAAACCTGATAGGTACCACCGAAGTATAAGGTACATCGTCAATACACCTTGATACGTCAGAAACCGCGTCATTTTCCGTGAATTCGCAATCCCCCTTCTCGTAGAGATTTGCGACAAGCCCGCGAATAAACTCCGCTCCCCGGGGAGGTGCTCACTCGAACCCAACCATCTTCGAAACACATGAGTACCCATCAGTGAGTTTGGATTCGCCGGTTCCCTGTCCCTTTTGTGCTATCCCACCATTATTCCCCTAGTCGTCTCATGTCTTCAAAGAAGTGTAAGAGCTCATCCCAGGGCAGTTTAGCCATCTCGGTGTGGGCCAGTGCCTAAGGTTGACCTCCGTTGCACTGTGCTGAGGCGTTTCATCCTCTAAGCCAGTGTTTCCCAACCTATTTTGGCCTGTAGACCCCCTACCGACATTTTTTCTTTCCATAGACCCCCTAACCTGACCTTTTTTTTGGACTTCCTTCCCAATAATAATTTTTCTCCGTACAACCTCAGATCTCCACTTAATATCTTATTGGTACTTGTAGATAATGCTGGCTAACAAACCCCGGGAATACCAATCTTTGAATGACGGAACCCAGGGTATTCTGTCATTGGCTTTATTCTTACATAGACCCCTATTAACATCTCGAAGACCCCCAATTTCTTGTTTCGTTATCATAGACTCCCTGCAAGTCTATATAGACCCCCAGGGGTCTATATAGACCACTTTGGGAATAACTGCTCTAAGCAGTGCCTGCACAGTTAATCTTCGCGAGGACCCACCATAGCTAGGTGCTTGTTGAGCCCACAGTGACCCGTAATGAGTTTTAGGAGTTTTCTTAGCATTGCTAGTCCCCAAGGAGTGCAAGCTGAATGAAGGTACTGGAAGGTTGTCTCCCCAAGATCTTGATGCGGTGCTCGTTCCCATTCGTCCTTTTGGGGGGGGGATTCCAATAATTGGTTCCGCCCCAACGTGTGTAAGGTTTGCTGCGCTTTTTGCTAATTCATCTACCTTCCTAAGATTGGCGGGTTACTATGGTGCATTTGCCTTAATTCTCAAAAAAGGTGAATATTGGAAATATTGGTTATAACCTCAGAGCACGTGTTACGAATGGTTTGCTCATAATGACTAAAACTTGCATTGTTTGTTCATCGAATGATGGAAAATATAAATGCCCAACATGTTCTGCTTCCTAGTAAGTGGTAACAACCATTTATATCCACACCCGTTATAAAATATGGCAATGTTTAGTTGTTCCGTCAATTGTTGCAAGCAACATCGTAAAGAAAACTGTACGCCGAAGCAAGATGCACCGGGACCATCTGGGATCAATGTCAATCCAGAATCTAAGATCCTATACCCAACCCCGGACACAGTAGCAACAGAGAGACTGGAGCAATTACAAGAAAACAAAGATTTGAAGGACATCTTAGCTAATCCGCATTTACGCCAATTGCTACAAGCAGTGAACGAGTCTGAAGACGCTGAGAAATCGATGGCCAAAATGATGCAAGAGCCAATATTTGTAGAATTTGCTAATGCCTGCTTAGCGACAGTAGAAAAGAATGATTAAATGTAATTGTAATTGTTGCTAATTGTCATTTTCCTCGTGAAATCTACAAGATGGCAGCACAACCCAACTGATATCGATATAGCCGCCATGCGTGCTAGTCGATGATTTGGCTTCATGATTGGAATGTCAACTGTTGGCACCCGAACCCAATTGCTAAATCTGCTGACCAACATACCTTTATCAATCGCATACGTTACCTCGTAATACGGTCCGTAGTTAGAGGCGTTTGGGGTCGGCATCTCAAGCAGGTCGCCATGTCATCGAAGGCGGAAAAGGACAGAGCGAAGCAATTGCAGGACAAGTGCTTATCGGTCCTGAACGCTCTACTAAGGGATGAGGATAACAAGTATTGCGTGGACTGCGATTCCAAAGGTAAGCAATTGATTAGTAACTGTGTTTAGGCATCTAACATACAAGTATACCAATGTTAGTGGGCGAATTGATAAGGGAGGCATGTTACATGCGATAATTGTACAAATATGGTTTACAGGACCACGATGGGCGTCATGGAATCTCGGCGTATTCCTCTGCATCCGCTGCGCTGGCATCCATCGCAATCTCGGTGTACATATCTCAAAGGTCAAGTCGGTCAACCTGGATTCATGGACACCGGAACAAGTAGTCTCCCTGCAGCAGATGGGCAATTCGCGTGCCAGAGCCGTGTATGAAGCGAACTTGCCAGACAGTTTCCGGCGGCCGCAGAACGACTCCAACCTGGAGACATTCATCCGGGCGAAATACGAGCACAAGAAGTACATTGCCCGAGAATGGGTACCGCCTACTTTACCAGAGGTCAACTGGGAGAAGGAGATCGACGAGGAGATCGAGCGGCAAAAGCGCAAAAAGAAGAGTGCATTGGCAATGGATAAGAAACCTCTGGCGGTCGTGGAGGTGCCGCAATTGCCCAAACCCAAGAACGCGAGCCCGAAGCCAGGCAGAGTGCAACCCAGTACAAGTCCGCAGACGTCCACAGAGGCGCAAAGAGGAAGTAACACTTCGGATTTGTTGGGACTTCAGAATGGGGATGATGGGTTCAGTAGCTTTTTGTCGGCGCCAGCGGCTGCAAAGAAGGACGAGGAACAGAAGGAGCTGGATATCAAGAGCGAAGAGGAGAGTTTCTTCAATCAGATTATCCCTACGGAAAAAGAGAAGGCAAAAATGACCAAGGATAGTATCCTAGCCCTGTATGCCACCGCGCCCCCAGTCAATAACTTCAATTCGTCCTATAATCAGCAAAGTCAGTTCACCGCCAATTTTCAACACTTCAGCGCATTCCCTTCGTCCGGCCAAGGTCCCCAGGCTTTTGTCCCAAACGGAGTTCCTTTCGCGCAATTCCCAACGCAAGCCCAGGCCACACAATTCCCGCAACCGGCGAATCAATTCAATCCGACATTTATGCCTCGAGGGCAACAAGGGACTTATCAATTCAGTTCTTCGCAACAATTCCAGTCGCAGTTAGCGCATCAACAGCCCCAGGGTCTCGCGTTCAGCGGATCACCGCAATTGCCACCGAATCCGTTCTTTACTCAACCATCCGCAATCCCTCCCCTGGAGCAACAGTTCGGCAATATGTCGATGAACATGAGCGCGGCCAACAACTCAGCCTCTCAAACCACCCTCGCCACCAATCTATGGCAATGATGGTAAATGGTATACTATTCAGTATTAATCAGTGACTGCACGTACGATCAACGCTAAAACAATGTCCATCCCATGATTTTTATCCACAATTCAGGACACTCTGTGGTAATGCTGGGAATGTAATACTAAAGGGTATCACTGCTCTGTGTCCATACAAGGGTTGATTTTGCAATAAATTTCATTAGGTTTAGCCAATTGGAAAAGGGCGTGTACTGCAATATGCCAATGAAATTGCGTTGATATCAGACCGAAGACCCTTAGGTCCAATCTGCTGAAATTTAAGTAGAAATTTCTGTCGCCTTTAATTTATATTACTCTTAGCTATAATAACTGTACCTCTTCTGTAAATGTATATTTACAATGTCTAAATATTATAAAATTATATCGATTCGATGGCATTTAGCGGATTTTTCTTTTACCCAATGTCAATATCTCACCAGCTGGCCTACAACAATAACATCTGTTTAGGATGGCCATGAAGCTATTGGGGTCAACATGGAAGCGGACCGCCATGCGAGAAAGACAGCTGCTATACCTATATCTGGGCCCTTGTCTACCTGCGGCTTGTCACGAGATTACAGGAGGATTTATTTTATAGCAAGGGCACAGATGCAAAAGTTGCCGTTGCCATCCACCCAAAAGATCTCTAAGTAGGTCTTGTTTTTCACGAGTGGAGAATTACGGAAGGTCACGGTTCCGCAACTATTACGTAATCGCCAAGAATCGTTCCATAACTATTACGTAATCGCCGATCGCCCCGCGAATAGCGAGCTTATACTGTACGATATAAGTTTTTCCTGATTTTGCTATGAGAAGTGAGATGTTATAAGATGGCAGCAAATCATTATTATCTCGTCTTCAAATTGAAATAAACATGTTACCCACCGAGTTTCTGTTCTCAAATGCTTCGTTTAAATATTAAGAAAACATCAAATCTCCACTACCCTTATCCGGGTGGCACCTTCAGGGTTCAAAGCTGCGTGCAGATCGCATTAAACTTTGTTTGGGTTGCAATCGAGTCGCAAACAAGGAAATCATAAAAATTAATAACAATGATACATCTGTTTTTCCAAGTAAAGTTTGTACCGAACTGTCTTTGACTTTGCTCTTAGACAGATCCCATTCACAGCTCATAGATCCCCAATTTCGTTCTTATTGCGATTGCCCGCCTGCCAGTCGAAATCGACCCCTGGGGGTCTATATAGACCCCTTTGGGAATCGGTGGTCTACGGCTACGAGATCTGCCACGTTCCACTTGTGAATTGCATCCTACCAATTATTAAGGGTTCGTGCCGCACCCACTGGACCCTCCATGTTCAGCCACTGATAATATTCCATTAAATGCATGCAAAACCAGCGGTTATTTCTAATTCTTTTTTGATAAATTAATATCTATATTAGTCAGTGGCGTACCTTGAACATTTGCCGCCCGGGGCGGTTGCCCAATTTGCCGCCCTTTCGCAATTAATCAAAAGATTGCTTTAATCTTCATACTTCATACCTCAAAGGTCTTTATGGCCGCATGTCAGCATCGAAAAAGTATACAATTACACATCTGGAGGGCAATAATATCTATTATTCAATTCTCAATAAGTAGCCGCATTTTGTAACGCATTGGAACACATTTCGGGCACTTCTAAGATCCATTTCTAGTAGAACTACGTGAATTTTTGAAATCAGGCAGCACATAAAACTTAAAAAATTTAATAGTAATAGTGAACAATTTATGAAAATGCCGCCATCAGAAATGTGCCGCCCGGGGAGGTCCGCACCCCCCCCCCAGGTACGCTACTGATATTAGCTTCTCTTATTATTACTAATATTTCTATCGTATTTAACCCTGCCTGTAATCCATTAGCACCATAAATAATTTCTTACATACACTATTTATTGTCTCATTGGACGTTTTTCTGTTTCTTCCAGCTTCCAATAAGAATATATTTCAAAATCTCACTCTTTAATGGGGTTTTCTTTTGCATTATTTTACCAGGGTTCATTATAAGGCCAAGATGCCTCCTTTCTATTTTCTTTATCCAACTTTTCTACTCCGACTTAATGCATGTTCAGTATACAGAAATGTTTCTAATTTCTAATTTCATATCTCATTGCGAACTTGAGCACTTAAGCAGAAGTTAAATTGTGAGAAATAAACGGAGAGAAATAAATCCAAGTAGTATTTCTTGAGATATGATAGAGCACTATAACTCAGTACCCGTGATCTGCATGCCCAGCGTTTCAGTAATGAATATAGCCCATTTGTGCCTAAGCTTGTAGCACAGATCGATCAGAGAAGAGGCGAAGAAATGCAGCATTTGCATCGCTCGAACACGGCCTGGTTTAAGAGATGAATTAAACTGGTAGCAGATGATGATGCTGGGAGGGAGAAGAGAATGCGCCCGAAGTGAGCACACGTACGCAACGCGTGGAATTCACCTGGTTACAGGTGAACGAGAACGTCGACAAAGGAGGGGTCCATCGTGTTGGCAGAAGTCAGAAGGTGGAACTGGTTGCAGGAGGCCATGCGAGTTGCGATCTGCCGTTCGCTGCAAGCGTATCGCGCATCGATCACCAGAATTCCGGAATTCGCTGCAACGCGCCGCCCGAATTCGCTGGCGAGAAGAGGGAGAAGCATACCTGGGCTGGTGACCGCCGCACCAGCAGCGGGCGCAACCACCTGTCGCGTTGTCGACCCACCTGGATGTGGCATTCGCGTTGGTCTGCTGGAAAGTTCAGCGCGACGCACTGAAGCAGGACGCGACCAGGGCGACGAGGAAGCGCGGAAAGGCGGAAGGCCACCATCACGCTGTTGCGAGCGATGCAACTAACGAGCTCACCAGCAATCTGCGCCGCGCTATTGTTTTGCCCAATTGCGGCAAGCGCGTGATTCGGACGGGTGTGCGCGATGCAGCAGACCGCGTCGCCGAGTTCATCGCCGTTGATGTACAAGGCGATGTACAGGCCCAACTTCTACGAGAGCACGTGTCTGAGGTGCCAGGAGACGGTCTACCAGGTGGACCGCGTCGGCCCGCTGAAGGACTTCACCTTCTTCCACAGCGGCTGCTTCAAGTGCGCCGTCTGCGGCACCAAGCTCACCCTCAAGACCTACTTCAACAACCAGCATCGGCAGGAGGACAAGGAGGTCTACTGCAGCAGCCATGTGCCCAAGATCGGACCCGGCCATCTGGACGGCTCCTCGGTGGGCATTCGGTCGGCGCTCAACGTGCCAAAGTCGAGCAATTTCGTCAACGAACAGATCAGGTGCACCGGCAAGGGTACCTTTGATGCGGAGGGTAAGCAAAGGTGAACGCGTTCCAGCAGGCTGCTTTCAATGAAAATCATCCCCCGCATCAGCGCTGAATATTCGCACGCATGCGAATGGCGGCAGCGTTCAGCCCCTTTCGCCCGGTGGGCAGTCCGGCTCCGGGGCGGAGAGGAACACCTATAATCTGCACGCGTATCCCCAGAGCAACCATAATGATGCGCTCGGCTACCAGTACGGCCGATTTGACGCGAGTGCCTTGCATATTGCACACGCACTCAAACAGACCGAGGTGCAGAAGGCGTACAAGACGCAATTGGAGAAGCCCATCGACTGCTACCTGGTAAGTCCATCCCCATTGCGGCATATGGTCAGGAGTCGGAGGTGGCGCGCACCTACGCCTTACTTTCCAGTCGGGAAGCGAAGAGGCCTAAGGTGCTGAGGTGACGCGATTGCCGCAAATGGATACACCTGACGATGATGATGTAATTGCAGTCCACACACACAAAAATACAAGCATACACATCTGTCACAGCTTCAGCTGTGGTCCTACCTAATCATATTTCCCGAATTCTCGCAAACTGTGCTGGCAAATGAGGCATTACCTTACTGTGCTTGCTTGCAAGATTAGATTCAAGGACCAAGGGAAAATTGCGCAGGTTTAGTCTCAGTATGATGAAACATTGATGCCTACTCAATCAAGTGATGACGTCAGGAATGCGTTGGCGAGCGGAGATGTATTTGAATATTACGAAGGAATCCGTCTCAAAACAATCTCCGTAAAAGAATTCGCTCACAATCTACATCTAAACCAGTAGTTCCCTAAGGTTTTTGGCATACCGCCCCCCGCCCGGGACAAGTAAGGGGAATACCCATGGATCCACCACCAGACTAGAATTCCACGGGCTTGTCCGTTGCGCCATTTGCAGATGGACACCCCGAACTATTCCGGGTGGCCATGGCTATATCTGAGTTAGAGATTGCTCCCCTAAATCGCTGCAGCGCCCACCAGGGGGTGGTAGTGCCCAGTTAGGCATATGGGGCCAGTAAATTTCCTTATTCGGTATCCGTTGAATTATTGGCTATATCCTATTAGACATTGTACTGAATTTGATCATAGGAATTGTCTGGATAACCTTGAGTAACATTTACAATACAATATAATATTATGGTGGACTTCCCGGAACCAATACGTTGAGTAGATTTGTTGCAAACGGAATTTACTGCGCTAGTTTCTGAAGAAATTCTATGGCAAACAAGGTATTGGCCAACATGCTAACATTGCATGGTTGCCCATAATTTGTGGATGAGGCGAAGAAAACGAAGCAATAATTAGAATAGGCAGAGTCCGTGGCGGCATTTCATTAATTGAACGCTGCGCTGAACACATTCATGCATCTGCCAAATGGAAACTTTCTTTTCGAAGCAGTCAAACGTGGTATCTGATTATTGTGCTAAACATTCATAGGCCGCAGCCATTTTAATCGAGCAGGACGCCGAAGAAATCGTCATAATTCGCAAAAATGGTCTACTTGGTCTACCTCTCTTAATTAACCATTCCACAATCTATACACACTATAAAACAGAAAGTAATCCTAGCAAATGTCGCAGTAGAGGTGCCAAAGTGACTTCTTATTGGAACTCCACTTAATATGACTCCTCTGCTTCTTGGTATTCGCATTCGCACATTAATCATCCGAGGAACGCTATAAGAAGTAGAGTGAAAGTTGTCGGTTGTCTGGTTGTACCCGTTTAGGTTGCTGGAGCAGCTAGATCTGTGGTAACCGACTGATTGCAGCAGGAAGTGTTCCGGATTCTTTGTTTCTTCGTGCGATTTTACCGCGAGGTCGTTCACATTAGACGCGCCAATAATATGTGTAATTGTGTTGCGGGGCCACCCGATGATCTAACTGTCTGCAATCATTCAGTAATCAGTGACGGATATCGAGGTCCTTGGTAGTTCGAATGCGAAGGACGATATCGATTGGAAATCCATGACATGCCACCTCATGGCAATATATCTATGAATGAACAATTTTCTCATTTTGGCCATAATAAGTATACACATCCCGGTGATCTGTCCGAGAATAGGACCGTGATGAGCAACGTCGTCTTGAGATGAAGCATCGTAAGGAGGAGGATGATTTGTACCACAAATTCAAGCGCAATCGCGAGGAAGAGGAGAAGAAAATCCGCGAGGAAATTCGGGTGAGGCTCTCGCCGCGAACTCGATGAGCATTCGGGCGGACGAATGCACTGCTAATTGCTAATTAATGAGCGACTTGTGCATGCAGGATGAATGGGAGCGCGAGCTGCAACGATTAACCAATCGATTCGAGCGAGAAATGCAATTGAAACGCAAACGCGATGACCAGAATGTCCTCACGCTGCGACACCAGCAAGAGAAGGACGACTTGGAGAAGAACATGACGCTGCGGCGGGATAGGAAGAAGGAGTCCCTGACGCGAAAAATGCTCGAACATGAAAGGTTACTTTCGACCCAACAATGCGCCGGCACCATGGATACAGGAATGTTCTCCTTGCAGGGCCGCGACAGCTGCCCTGGTAGAGAAACAGAGTCACGAAATGATGGAACTGATCAACGAAAAACGCAGCGAATACATGATGGCCGAAAGCATCTACATGGAGGACCACATCGACGAAGTCACACCTTATCCGAGCAGTGCTCCACTTCCAGCGCCACCAGCGCTATCAAAGTTTCAAATCTATAGTGATCCTATCGAGTTTGCCAATGTGGATCAGATCGCGATTTCGGTAATTCGGTTCTTATCCATATCATCGATACTATGGCATGTATTTGCATTTAGGTAGCACAAGAAGACCAGAAATCGTTCACTGACCTCGTCAGGCAATTGGTGGGACGATGTGGTTCAGATATTGAGAAAGCGAGGACCATCTTTCGATGGATAACGGTGAAGAATCTAAACGCTATGTCTTTCGACGATAATCTGCGAGGCGACTCGCCAATGGGGTTGCTTAGAGGCATCAAAAATGGAACAGAGAGTTACCATGTATTGTTCAAACGACTGTGCAGGTGCGTACCACATTGTGATTCCACGCCCAACAACAACACTAATAACTGCTTCCGCAATAGTTACGCAGGATTACATTGCGTAGTGATTAAAGGCTATTCGAAGTCGGCGGGGTACCAACCAGGCGTGCGATTCGAGGACAATCGATTTCGGAACTCGTGGAACGCGGTGTACGTGGCTGGGGCGTGGAGATTCGTGCAATGCAATTGGGGCGCGCGACATTTGGTCAACGCCAAAGAGGTACCCAAGGCCGGCAACAAAGCCAAGTCGGATAGCTTACGATACGAATACGATGACCACTACTTCCTCACCGATCCCAAGGAATTTATCTACGAGTTCTTCCCGCTGCAATCCGATTGGCAACTGCTGAAGCAGCCCATCACGCTGCAAGAGTTCGAAGAGTTGCCCTTTGTGCGATCATTGTTCTTCCGGTACGGCCTCTACTTTTCTGATAAGAACACGAAAGCAGTCATGTACACGGACGCCACCGGGGCGGCCACCGTTCGCATTGCGATGCCAAATCACATGCAAGGCACCCTCATCTTCCACTACAACCTCAAGTTTTACGACAACGATGGCGATAGCTTCGAAGGCGTTTCGCTCAAGCGTTTCGTCATGCAGGCGAGTAACGTAAACATTAGACATAATAGTACCCTTGTCACCCGGTGTGGAGAAAATTTTTGCCGCCCTTAAATAAGTTATTTCCATGTAAAATTTGCACTCATTCTCAAAAGTTACCTGACAGTATTTACCAAGTGAACGGACAAGCACGTGGTATACTCATCTTAGAGTGAAGGCCCCACGGGTATTCCCCGTACTTGTCTGCCAGCACTGTCTACGGCTACAGGATTTAGCACAGAACGGTCAACCCAAATGAACTCGCGGGCCACTTTGGAAACTGCGGGCCACACAGATAGGAATGGACCAAGGGTATTCCCCGTTTGTCCATTGTGCCTTGGCCTAGAAACGTCCAACCTAATCTTGCGAATCATTTTGCGCAAAGTGAGCACGTTTTCCTAGAGATGGGCAATTTTCTGATATCCTATGGATACCTATTGTATCTACTGCACGAACCTCGGGTATTCCCCGTCGTTGTTCGTTGCGCGGGCAGCAAACAATGTTCAACTGGGGCCTCAGGTTGGCCGTGGCTGATGATTATACCATTTATCAGCACCCCCCACCCTAGGCTACAGGATCTATCACAGAACGGCTAACCCAAATGAACTCGCGGGCCACTTTGGAAACTGCGGGCCACACAGATAGGAATGGACCAAGGGTATTCCCCGTTT
>JAOEHK010000006.1:228250-238943 GCA_025447835.1 Labidoglobus nevermanni
ACCCAGCTTTCCCTGCCCGACCGAATGCTTCGTTATAATTGACTACACAAATGCTGTATGCTTACGTTGCCATTTCTGCTTTTCTGTCGTGATTGAAATAATGTAAAATATCGGTAAAATCCTCGACCATCTGTAGACTGAACGTGTTAACGATGGCCGTTACACTCCTTATGAATTCAACTGCAGTAAATGGCGTCTGCTTTGACATTGCTCGTTCGTGTTTTGATCGGTTACGATCGGAATTGAAATATTTTCAAAATTTTGCATATTAATCATTTCCGCATTTTCAAAGAAATTGAATAACTTACATGGTTCTCACTACAAGTCCCAGGGGGAAATCGAATCGGAACCTGGGTTTGGCATCATGAAGAAGAGAAATTCGTTCCACTAGGATGCTCCAATGGGATAAAGGGGAGCAGCATTCCCGGAACGTTTGTCATTTGGATATGGAGTCATGAGTGGCATCACTTTGATGATGATTGCATGATCTACCTATTTCGATGAATTGCGACTATCAAGTGGTCAATGAAAAACAATACACTTGATTACCCGTCACATCCTCTAAGGTCCTGAGAATGGAGAGAATGTCTTTGCAGGATCTACCCGAATCGACGGAGATGCAACCTGTTATCGCCGCCCAACCGCCGGTGGTTGCGCAGAATCGCGTCTTCATGAACCACACGGACCAGTACAACGCGCGGCACATTGCCGAAGTGAGTTTGGACCACTTGAGCCCGGTCTGCGTCTGATAATCGAGGCAATCCCATGCTCAGTTTCTCACGGACCAAGTGAAGGGCGCGCTGAAGCGTGGCGAGGCCGCCGGCGAGGAGGAGAATGAAGGCGACGAGCATACCCTGCTCTCCGGAGTGACCACGCGCAACACGGACCGGTACGAGGTGGTCGGCACGGTCAAGGACCGTCTCAGCAATCCCACGGAGGACATCGCGTTGGTCGTGTCCGAGACGGACGCGAAAGTGTACGAGCGCGAGGTCCTCAGCAGCAGCTTCGTCGTCTTCGACATTTCGCGCGACCCCAACGAGATCCCCAAGGCGCTGAGCACGCTCCGGAGTACGTTCCTGTCGCTCGCACATCTCCTCCACTGCAAACGCATTGTTCACAGTCTTCGAGAAGGAGATTGCGTCCATCCGGGAGAGCGGGCCGAAGACGTTCCAGATGTACTCGCGCCACTTTGTGTTCATTCTTATCTCCAACATACTCACGTGGGCCAAGAGCAAACCGATCGATCCGGTGAGGATCTTCCCCCTTGCGCCCCTTGCGCCACAGTACGCCTCTGATTGGCTTCCAGGACGATCCGAGCGTGCCCTTCACCGAGGCCGACTACCGCAAGCGGCGCGCGCACGCCAACGCCAAGGAGATGCTCGCGTGCGAGCGCGAGGTCGTTCAGATCGGGCGCAAGGTGCGCGCCGCCCCCAGCCACCCAATCGCCGATGCACTACAAACTTTTCTCTCGTCAGTACAAGGACACGCTGAGGACTTACGTGCTCTGCTGCGGCATTCCGTACGGCTTCGACGAGGACTGCCTGCTCGTCTTCTTCCGGATGGCGTGGGACAACAAGGACCTGCCCGTGCTGCTGCCGGGCAACAACATCATCCCGCTCATCCACATCAGCGACGTGGCCAAGTGAGTGGCAACGGCTGCGATTGCTGATGCTGATGCCGATGCTTGCAGGATCATCCATGCGATCATGGAGTTCCTGCCCAAGCGGCAGTACATCCTGGGCGTGGAGCAGGTGCCTTCGCGGCTCGGCCGCATGATGCGCGCGCTGGCCAGGTCGCTGGGACGCGGGGTGCGCGAGATCGCCGCTGAAGACGCCTTCCAATACAGCAGCATTAACGTAAGCGCGCATCGCGCCTGGCAGCTGCGCCCGCTTCACGTTTGCGGCAACCCCGACAGCAATCGCTCTACGACGTGCTCACGCTCAACGTGCACATGGAGCCGGCGCTGATCCTCGACGATCTGGCCATCGAGTACCGCAGCGACCTCAACTTTGTGCAGAACATCGACGCCATCGTCCACGAGTTCCGGCTGGCGCACAACCTGACGCCGATGCGTTTCCTCATCCACGGGCCCATCGCCAGCGGCCGCACGACGCTCACCAAGTACATCGTGGATTACGCCGGCGTGCACTACGTCAACGTGGGCGTCATGATCGCCGAGACGCGCCAGCAGCTGGCGGAGCAGATCAAGGCGGCGCGCAGTGCGCAGCTGGGGGAGCCGGCCAACGAGTACGACGACGGCGCGCCGCGTGAGGCCGACCTGGAGGCGCTGCTGGAGAAGCAGCGCGCGCTGGAGACGGCGCTGGAGGCGAACGCCGGCGTCCTGCCGGACGCGCAGGTCGTGCCGCTGATGCGCGCCTTCCTGGCCAGCAATGCCTGCCAGAACCAGGGCTACGTGCTCGACGCCTATCCGAAGACGCTGGCGCAGGTGCCGACCACGTGGATGGTGGTCAGTGATTGGCCTGATGCTCTGATGTTCTCTGCAGACGCGCGCCCTCTTCGGCCCTGAGCTGGACGGCGAGTACGGCGAGGTGGACGAGGAGGACGACGGCGAGGGCGGTGGCGGCGGCGGCGGCGGCAGCGGCAGCGGCGGTGGTGGCGGCAGCTTGATCGGCCGCAGCATCGTGCCGCAGTACGTCATCTCGCTGGAGGCCAGCGACGAGTACCTCAAGGCCAACATGATGAGCTGGCCGGAGACGATGACGTTTGTACGGGCGCGCCCTGCATCCCCGACCATCCCTCCGCTGACCCTCCTCCGCATCCTCTCCAGAATACCGAGTACGACGAAGAGCGCATGCTGCGCAGCCTCAAGGCGTTCCGCGAGAACAACACCGAGGACAACACGCTGCTCAACTTCTTCGACGAGCACGAGATCCACCCGATCTCCGTCGACATGATGGAGTACGACCAGGACTACGTGGCCGTGATGGACTTTGTCCGCATGCTCATCGGGCAGCCGATCGGCTTCGAGCCGACCGTCGAGGACCAGCTGGACCTGTCCGAGTGCCGGCAGCAGGCCGACCGCCTCAGGCGCAAGCAGGAGGCGCTGGAGAAGGAGGTGAGTGGTCGGCTGGGCTGCGCTTCAGCTTCAGCTTCAGCTCGCTAATGGCATCGCATCCGCGCGCAGCTAATGGAGCAGCAGGCGCTGGAGGAGTACCAGCAGAAGATGAAGGAGCGCATCCAGGTGCTGGACCAGCTGCAGCTGGAGGAGGAGAAGCTGCTGACGGCGCAGTGCGAGCCGCTGCGCAACTACCTGATGGCGCACGTGTTCCCCACGCTCACGCAGGGCATGCTCGAGGTGGCGCGCGTCAAGCCCGAGGACCCCGTCGACTTCCTCGCCGAGTTCCTCTTCCGCCACAACCCCGAGGGCCGCATGTTCGACCCGGCGTACACGCGCCAGGGCGAGCTGATTCGCAGCCGGACGCGTGAGCTCGCCATCAAGCGCAACGCGGGCGTCAAGCTCAAGTTGTGCCAGTAGCGACGAGGCGGCACTCAAGTTGATAGCTTTATTCATATTGCATTCGATAATAAACTAGACTAATATTGAATTATCATGATCGCAACGTTACAAAGCAATGTTGAGTAATTGTGACTATCGTATGCGTACACTTGGAGTACGCCTCGCCTCACCTCACCTTTCCTCGCCGTGCGATCATTAGGTAAATTGTAAGCGGAATACCAGCATCTGTCCGCCCAATGCGCCCAACGCGCTGCGAGAGGGAAGGAAACTAGAGCAAACGTGATATGCCGCGTCCGCGCGCGCCAGGACATTGGGGGAGCAAGCGCAATCCGCCATACACTACCCTATCCTTCTGCTTACTTCAACAAAAATACAATTTCTTTGGTGTGCGTCGCGTTTACCTTACAGTAAAGTTTATACCAGCTCTGTCCCGCCAGCGTAACCCACTGCGCCCCCATCGTCTCATCACTTTGCTCACTCGCACTCGCACGCGCACTCAACCACTTGCATGCATCCCTCACACATTGGGGTCGATGTGCTGGCGGGCCGCGTCTTCACATCATCATCATCGCTAATCTACTACAAGTTAGTTCGAATCTCTTAGCGTATCTAGCACTATAATTACAGAGTGGTTACAAGAGTTACAAGAGACGAGAGTGGGGGAGGGCTAAGTAGCACAGCAATATGGAATATTCGCAATTGGAGCATTGCGCGATTCGGCCCACTGCGCCGATAACAATCAGACGCACCCTCTGATCCTGGGGCGCTCCAGCTTAGGACTTCAGTAGCTTGTTGGCTCGTTGATTAGCGACCGCGATGCGCGTTTCGTTGCTCTCGCCCTATCGCACGCAATGCATCATTAGTGGTGGCGGCGGCCGGCCGAATGCGCCACTTTAAACAGGCTGATTAGTGTTTAGTAATTGGGTAAACTGCGTGAATCTAGCCTAGTATCCTCAGCATGCCAACACGCACCACCGCTGGCTCCGCTCCTCTCCGCTCCGCTTCACCCTTTGTGCCCTCGCTAGCCATGTGCGCGCTGCGGTGGTGGTGGTGATGGTGGTGAGGGTGAATGCAGACACTCGGACTGTTTACTTGAGTAGATCATGCGCGCGCTCGTTGGCCACTTGTATCCGTGTAGCATTCGATTCACCCTGTTTTTGTGGTTGATGTTGATGTGGTGGAGTAGTATTAGATTGATTTGGACGAGTAATTGTTGTTGGCGAGAATGTGAACAAACAGACAACATCGAGATTCATTATTACTTGACCAACTTTCCAGAGACGGGAACTAGCTAGACCAGGAAAGAACCCCTAAGCTCAGCCTTTCTCTCGTCATGCAATCGAACCTCGACACATCCCACTTTCACGCAGAAGGGTCGACCTTGAGTAGTGTAACTGTAGGTGAGGGCAAGCTACGCAGCGAGACTACGGACTCTACGTTACCTTGAGGTTGATGCGATCAATCTGGCGGTTCTGGTTCTCCAGCTCCGAGCCCATGTCGATGGCCATATTGCGCAGGTTGCCGATCATCGTGTTCACCTGGCCCATGTTGTCCTCCATCTCGACCTCGCGGTCGTCGTTGGTGATGCGGCCGATGTAGCCGCCCGCCACGCACCCGTTGTCCATCATGACGCGCTGCGGCTGGTTATTGACCACCTTGCCGTCGTCGTTGCCCTTCCACGTGCCCTCGTCCTCCTTGAACGAGGAGCTCTTCTGGCACGGCAGCACGCAGAGCCCGCAGCATTTCTCCATGCCGGTGAGGTTCTTCTCAGCCTCGCGCATGTCGGCGTTGATCTGGTCCATCCCGTCCTCGATGCGGTCGAGTTGCTCTACAACGCGCGCGCGCCATTAGCCACGGCTACAGGACAAGGGGGCGCGTGCGGCGATGGCGATGGCGCTGGCGAGGGCCCGCATTGCAATACTAGCATGTCTGCCAACACTTGTTCCACACAGCCGAGTGGTAGCTTAGTAAGTGGCTGGGATCGTGAGTCGGTGAGCCGCAATGGCCGAGGACCTCCGCGCCCATGCAGGAAGGAGTGACACGTGCAACTCAATGTCTGGAGAGGGAGTCCCTCGTGGCCAGAAGAATAGACATGCAGAAAGTGAGAAAGAGAGAGAGAGAGAGAGAGAGAGGAAGCACATGTTAGCTGTGTGATGGGAGATTGATTCATGTTGGCCCGTTGGGCGAGGATGACTTACGAGTGTGTCCAGTTGGCGGTGTGTGCGGAATGCAAGTAAGGTAACATCACTGAGAGATTCATTCATTCGCTTACCCCCGAACCCCGAAACCTACCAAGTCGCAAGCGTGGTTGTGATATAAATAGCCTTGTCTCGTGTTTCGTTGGAGGCAGAAAGATACAGATAGAAAGAGAGAGTGTGGCAGAAGGGCAGAATTGTTCTTGTTGGTGGTCGAGCGGTACTGATTGTTAGTTGAGATTATTTGAGAAATTGCTTACCCCCCTGTTCATCCAGCATGACCAGGGTTTTCATCCCCACCTCGTGGCTCTACAAACAGATATCAACAACAAGTGCATGTTAGTCCTGCAGCATTATCAATTCGTCCGCCGTCCGGCGCGGCGGCTGAGCGCCCGCCGAGAGCGCGCAATCAGCACCCTCAGAACCGCCCTCAACGGCAACGTGCAGGCAACACCAGCGCATCGAGAGCAAAGCCAGAGTATGATGTTGGGAGGACGACCGTCCAGGCGCGGCGTGTCAGTCAGTGTGGGTGTGTGCGTGTACTTCCGCCTCCCGCGACTTCCGTGTCTTCTGTCGTCTTCGGTACGAGAGAGACAAAGAGAGAGAGAGAGAGAGAGAGAGAGAGAGCGAGAGAAAGAGACAGAGACAGGCGGAGAAAGTGAAGGCACGTCCATCATCACGCGATCGCTTACCGCCTTGTTGAGAGAGCATCTCCAGCGTCTGCGCACCGGCATCTGTGCTCTATAAAACACACGCAACTAGCTTCAAATTCATCAACATGTACATTGCGACGACAGGGGCGCAACCAGCGCGGCAGTGCAAGCAGGCAGGAGAGCAGAGGAGCCGGGGGGCACGGAGGTGGCAAGGACCGGAAGAGAGCGCACACCGACATCACGCAAGGTTGCAGCATCCGGCAGCAGATGCGCCAAGCTAGAAAGCGGGCGGCATGCACAAGTGTGTGGCAATGAGTGTTGCAGACTGTTAGTATATCAATTATTCACCAAATTAGTCGAGGCCGAAGATGAGGTGGCGGATATGAGCGATGAGGGACACTGCGGCGCGGGAGCGGGCAGACAATGTAGCAGAAATGTAGTCAAGTGGCGAGCATTTGAGTGAGATTGAGTAAGGACTCACCTCCTTGGTCATCTAGCGCGACCAAGGTTCGGATTCCGGCCTCCTTGCTCTAGAGCAGCAGAAAACAGTGTTACATTTGTTATATGTTAATATACATGTACAATGTCATCAGTTCATCAGTATCATCGTGATCCAACAGCAAAGACACACGACACCCGGCAGCATCACACCAGCGGCGCCAGAAGCCGTCCAGGGCCCAGACCTTAGGCCCTAGGCCAGGGACGGCCAACCTAAATGAATTCGCAGGCCGCTTTGTAAATATACCTCTAGAATTCCCCACGCTTGTCCGTTAAAGATGTTCTGACGGTGGATAAGTACCTCGGTGGTCTCTACCCACTACATAAACGTCGGGTATTCCCAGTCCTTGTTCATTTCGGGAGCCTTGGGTTGGCCGTCCCTGAACTAGGAGATCGCGTGACCGAATGTTAGTGACACCCATTACACAGACGCGAGGAGATAGATCAGGGAGGAAGAGACGGACCGAAATAAACGGGCAATAGCCCGGGAGACCTATCGTGGCTGGTGGATGGTGTGCGGTCTGCGAGTGTGTGTGGATGTAGCTGTACATGGAACACAGCACACTCTTGCAGCCACAGCGTACAAGCAGCCACCGAACAGAGTCGTCACTGGGGCGCATATCACTGCAGGTATATATGCATAACTGGTTCCCTACAGACCCGCGGAATTTCGTTCGACGTGATGCGGCGAAAGAACGACGCAAATGGCAAACCGAGGGAAGAGACAGATATTCAGAAAGACAGATAAAGAGAGAGAGAGAGAGAGAGAGCGAGAGAAGTAGAACAACAACATGCAGACAAATAGTTACGACACACCCATCTAGAGTTTCAGTTGCCCGGCATATCGAAGTCTTCACAACTGATATGACATCCGCAAACTAGAGAAAACCAGGTGAACCGAGGAGACAGTGAAAGCGGAACAAATGGGAAACCGAGAGCAAGTCACAGAGAGAAAGAAAGCGCGGCTGCAGGCAGGGAGGACGATGTAATGTTCGTTCAAATTGTAATCGGCACGCAGAGTCGATTGAGCCGGCCAATTGTATTTCGAATTCGTAATAGATACGGAATGATGTGGTTTGTCGAGTGAACGTTCTCAAGACTGCAAACGCGGCATTTGAGAGAGAGAAAGAAGAGAGTAGGCACATCCAGTAAGACTGCTTGCAACTAATCCGAGACAGAAACTGCGGCTACACGATTACGGCTACGATAGTTACCTCTTCGCACAGCGCCAGCATCCGCCTTGTGCTCTCCAAGGACTGCAAACAGGGACACGATCAGTCTGCTGCAGATCTCGCTGGCGGCGAGCAAACGTTACCTCGTCTGTGACCTGGCCGGCTTTGTATTGCAGCTCCTGCAGTTCGGACATGGTCCCATTCTCGGGACCAGCTGGTTCGGCTGGGGCTGGCATGATGAGTCTGCAAGGCACGCGAAACGCAGTTAGTGTTGCATGCTGAGATCACCATGGGCAACGCATTGCTGCGAATAACAGACGCGCAGTAAAGCAAACATGCGAATTTCACAATGCATTTCCGTCCCGCTCGGCGCCTGCGACGCACTTGCACCCCAAAGTCACGAAAACGGAAAGAAAATCAATAACGTCATGTCGCAGCAGGACCCGTTTGTAGCCTTCCACAGCCCAGTTCATCGAATTGTTCGTCCTCTGCCTCGTCCTATGATTGCAAGCACAAACTGCGTTTCCTCGTGCAGGAACTGCACACTGACTGCACCACATTTGTAAATGAAAGCAGTTTTCCGGCTTGGGAGGTGTACGTGACACAGCCCAGGAATGGGTCGATCTCAGCAACAGGGACGCTACCAGAAAACCTTGGGAAAGGCGATAGCGGAAAACGATACCAAACTTACGTTTGATGAGCGGCTTACTGCTCGTCCAGCTCCTCGCACGATTCGGTTGGATGGAAACCCCAAATTGCACAAGGACACCACTAAAACAATGTCGGAATGCGAACTGCTGCACCTTCAAGGATGACAGCAGGATCTATAGAAAATCGTGCGCATGCGACGAATACTACGTATTTTCCCCACTCACTAGCACCGCAGGACAATTGGAAATCACTGGAACCCAGGATTTTCCAACTCCAAGTCTATGTATTTTCCGCAGTGCGTTTCACTGCAAACCGGAAAATTGTTGCAAATTAGATGGCTTCAACCACTAACCTAACATTCCCCTTCCCAAGCTGCAGTGACTAGATGCATTTCAATTTTGAAATATTCGTAATTATCGGTTCTAAGGATCCTTTTGTTTATCAGCTCAAGGAAGCGTTGCTGGGAAATGAGGAAATTATTGATTAAATAATTTCCATTGTGACGCATTCAGTAGTAAAGCTGAATGTAGGCAACCCGCAACACGACTGACAATTGGGGTTCAAAATTCCACCGGGCGAGTGGAAACTCTTCACGCGGGGTGTTTTTCTTGGCGGCATACTCAGGACGCACCTCCGTAGTATATAATTCCGCCAAATTGAAATGATTGTGAATGCGCCTTAGCGTTTCAAAGGGCAGGAAAACGTTGCGAGCAGGGTGCGAAATGAAAGAAACGCGTTTGTAAATGAAACAAACACACGAAATATATTAAGATATTTCTATTTAACAATATATAGCTTATTTCATCAACCTTTCCACAAAATCTACAATTAAGAAATATTACAAGTCATCATCGCATTCCGAGGCGCTCGCTGGAGCGACTTGAAAACTCTATCCGTTAGCGTCATCGTCATTGCAATCAACTAAAATGATTTAAAAACGATGACAAATGAAGGGAAACGAAGCGAGGCCATCACCGAGCGGCGTCGGAGATGCTGCTCTTGCTTGCCTGTTTCTCGTCATCGGTTGTACAAAGGTGTAAGCTGCTGACGCAGCACATCTCGTTCTCTTTTTGGTATTGAGGCAACAACAATTGCAATTATTTATACGTGCGCTATCAGCATCCGCACCGTCTGCGCCATCCGCCTGCCTCGGCTGCTGTTTTGCTGGCATTCATTGGCTATGTATTACAAGTTTCGATAAGAAAGAAGGCAAATTTCCTGATTGTGAATGTGACTTCACTGGCTTGTCTGCTACTTCGATTACAGCGGCATCCTCGTCCTCTCCGCACGCGAATGCCTCTTTCAACAATTAGTTTGACTACGAGCGCTTGAGACCGTGTGGCGGCGTGCGAGTGCGGCTTTCCGGACTGTAATCAATCACAATCGTCATTTGTCGATGCGGATGCGCATCTGCGCGCGCGTTTCCGGTTCGGGGAGCAGCGCGACTCCTGCGACCGCTCGCTGCGGGCTAGCAAGAAGAGAAGAACGCATAAATGTAAGCAAGCTAACTAAAGTAACGCTAGAACGAAGATAAAATAGATAATATAAACAAATGTCAACAACGTTTACACTTTTACAATTATTTATCAATTACATAAAAAAATATACACTTCGAATCGTCGTCGTCGTCGCCGCCGCTCTAGCAATATCATTTAAAATTACTTAACGCGCATTGTGCCCGTTGGTGAACTACGCTCGGCTCGGGCGGAAAGTGCTCGTCCTCGCACCCTCGCCGCAACTCCGCAACTCCGTTATGCTGGTGTCCTCTAAGCCTACGCGATATAGTAGTAAATTCATCCACATCAAATGCAAAAATCATAGTTGCTTGTTTATCCTCGCAGTAATAATATATATACTTTCTTCATTTATATATACTTTATATATTATTTATATATTTATAGCTTCCTAAATAATGTACTTTTATGCAATTATTTACATTCATACGGAGCGTGCTCGCCTCCTGCGTGCTGCTGCTGCTGCTCTAAGCGCAACTCGTCCATATGGCATTCTCAGGTGCGTGCGCGCTCAGCGAGAAATTATTTGCGA
>JAOEHK010000006.1:239043-252747 GCA_025447835.1 Labidoglobus nevermanni
GCTGCTGCTGCTCTAAGCGCAACTCGTCCATATGGCATTCTCAGGTGCGTGCGCGCTCAGCGAGAAATTATTTGCGAAAATGAACGTTTCTTGGGGCACTTATTTCCTCCTCATCAATCGCATTCCTGCGCTCGTCATCGCTTCCGCTCGCGCTCTCGCGGTCGCCTGCCTCCCGTCCTCCTCCTGCTTGCTGTGTAAAGAATTACTATGTACAATTACCTACCTATATACAGTATATCACAATCTATACAGTGTCAGCGGGTGTGGGTATTTGTTTGTACTTGTGAGTCCGCGTGACCACGAGTATTTAGCCGGAGGTGGATGCCGTCGCCGCGGACGCGCCCTCCGCCTGCTGCAGCAGCTGCTGATGGTGGTGGTAGTGGTGGTCCTCGACGCGGTCCAGCGCAGGCGAGGCGCTCGATGATGACCTGGGACTGTCCGCTGGTGGACAATCCGCTTGGCACTGTCACTTGACGTCTTTTCTCCTCTTGCCTTCACCTTCGGAGACTAAACGGGGCGATTAGCGGTGCTGCGGCCAGATTAGGCTGAGCCGGCCCTCCCAGTCTCTCACCTGCGCTTCGCGTTTTCCGCCGCACCACGTCGCCCTCCGGATTGCTCTTGTCGCCCTTGCTGCGGGTGTTGACGGCTGCCATCGTCGTCCGAATCGAGCGGCGCGTGTTGACGTTGGCGGCGGTCACGTTGCCCGCCGCGCCGCTCTTCAGCTTCACCACTCGCGGCGCCGCGTTTGCCGTGCTCTTGCGCACCTTGCCCGCCACCTCGATGAGCGGCTCGTCGCTGTCGGAGCTCTCCTCTAGCACCTTCTTCTTGCCGGCGCTCTCCTTCGTCGCCACCGCTGTGCCCATCGACATTTGCCCGTCAGCCGGCTCGCTGCCTTTGCGCGGCTTCTTGCTGCGCTGCTCCGCGTCGAGGCTGTTGCTGGAGCTGTCCGACTCGTGGCGTTTCCGCTTCGCCGTCGGCGTGCTGCGCGCCATCGTCTTGTTGTTGTTGGCGGCGTTCGCCAGGACCGCTACCGCCACCGTCACCGGCGAGTTCAGCTCCGGGCTGTTAAGCTTGCTGGCCGCGCGCGTCCGGACCGAGCGCGTCGCGGGGCTTGGCGAGCTCGGCGCGTGCGTCTCCGGAATGTCGATGAGCAGCTGCTCCAGCAGACTCTTGCGCACCGGGTTCACAGCCAGCCCGTTCTCGTGGTGCTGCTCCGCGTCGGACGCGGGGCTGTCGGCGTCGCGCGACTCCTTCGCGAACGACGCGTACAGGGACGCGACGGGCACTCGCAGCGCCAACGCGTCCACCAGCTCGCCGTCGTCGGCTCGTTCCTTTGCCGCTGCCGCCGCCTTCGTCACGTCCTCGCTGCCATCGCTGCCGCCGGTGGCCGCCAGCGAGGTGAGCACGCAGCACTGCTCCAGCTTGGCATCGCCGCGCCGGTTGTCGTTGAGATCGTCCAGATGGTCGCCGTCGTCGTCGGCGCCCGGCCCGCCCGCCGCCTCTTCGTCCGCGTGCATGCCCTCCATCTTCGCGAGCTGCGCCTCAATGTCAAGCATGTCAGGCACTTGCGTTTTGTGCGGCTTCGCGTCGACGATGATCTCAGCGTGCGGACTTTGGCTCGCCTGGTTCGGACTCTTCTCGCTGAGCGCGTCCATGCTCTCGATGCCGCTGTCCTCGCCCTGCGCGCCCGAGTTCGGCGACCGCCCCGCCTGCTTGTCCTGCAGATCCTTGCCGCGCTCGGGCGTGTTGCACTTGTCCGCCTCCGGCGGCATCTTCTTCAGCCCCGCCGGCTGCTCCGTCAGCGTCTGCAGCAGTTCGTCGACCTTAGCGTCCGGCGACGTGACGCGCGCGCCGCCCTCCTCGATCTTCAACAGCCGCTCCTTGAAGCGCGCCTCCATGTCGATCTCGTTGGTGGGCAGCGCGATCTGCGTCTGCTGCTGCTGCTGCTTGCCCATCTTGTCGTTTATGCTCAACGCGTAGCTTTTGAACCGTCCAAGCTCCTTGCTCTTGAAGTTGTCCTTCAGCTTGAACTTGTCCTTGCTGCGATTCTTGCCGATCGCCGTCACGGTGCCGACGTTCGTCGAGCCCAGCACGAGCTCCGGGTCGAAGCCGTCGTCGCTCTGGCTGAGTCGGCGCTCGCCGTTCTCCAAGTACTTCTTGGCGCGCATCAGCTCCGAGTCGCTGCCGCGGCGCTCCTTCAGCTTGTCCTTGTGCAGCTGGATGTGATTGTTGTACACCAGCTCAACGCCGTCGCCGTCCGCTGCCATCTTGGGCACCTTGAGCTTGCGGTCGTCTGCACCGGCCGGCTCGAGCGCGTTTCGCTCGCGCTTCAGCTTGTTGCTGTAGTCGAGCAGCTTCTTCGGCTTGGCGGACTTGACGAGCGCGCCGCCGCCGCCGCCGTCGGCGCCGCTCAGCTTGTTTTTCCTCTTATTGCTGATCACGACGTGCCGCCCTCTAAGAGATATGTGTAAAGGCGGCACGCGCGGCTCTTCCCCCGGGACCGCAGTGGACGCGTTGTTCGCCAGCGCCTTCTTCGGCTGCTGCGCGTTGATGAAGCTCACGTCGGCCTTGTAGACGGCGCTCACCACCGGCTCGCTCTTCTCCAGCTTCAGGCGCAGCTTGATCTTCTCCGGCGGCGGCGGCGGCGGCGGCTGCTGCTGCTGCTTGGCGCCGCTCGGCGAGTCGCGGCCCTTGTCGCGCGTGCGTGTCTTCGCCTTCGACTGCTTGCTGCTGTCGCTGTGGTACGAGCGGCTCTCCGAGTCGCTCTGGTCTGTCGTATCCGGCCGAATCGTCGAGTTGGTGTCCTCGTCGGAGAAGCGCACTGGCGACATGGGCAGACCTGGCCACAACGACGCGACTTGAGTAAGCACGCCATCGGGCTGCGGCGAGCGGCACCACGTACCTGTGAAGACGTCGCGCACCTCCTCGTCGCTCTCGCCGCCCACCTGCGGCTCCAGCTCGCCGGTGAGCGGGTTGATCAGCAGTACGGTTCGATGCTCGTGCAGCAGCTCGTCGTCGGCGACCTGCAGCGGCGATGCGGTGACGTGCGGCAGCAGCAGGTCCAGGTCAGTCTGCTTGAAGTCGGTGAGCGGCGCCGTGAGCTCCGGCAGCTGCGGGTGCTCCCACCTGGGCGTGCCGCACGCCATCTCCGCCGAGGGTGCGCTCTCCGCCGCACTGGGGCACGGTGGCGGGTAAGAGTTGTAAGGCACAGGATTTCTGGCAATGGGTTTCGCAGGTGGCTGGCGTTGCTGCTGGTGCTGGTTGAACGGCACCACTTTGCTGCTGCTGCTGCTGTTGTTCACGCGCACGGCGGCGACTTTCGGCAGCTGGCGCTGGTCGACGGCCTGCGGCGCGCCCTCGTTCTGCAGCAAGTTGACCAGCAGCGGGCTGGAGAGCGTCACCGGCGGATGCTTGCCAGGGTAGGGCGGCGGCGGCGGCGGCTGCGGCGCGCCCGTGCCGCTGGGCGCCGCGGTGATCGCCTGGTTCATGCTGGTGAATGGGAATGGTCCCGGATAGGGTGGGCCGGCTTTGGCGCTCGCCTGCAGCATGCCACAGGCTCCTGCGCTGTTCGGCACGCTGTGCACCGGCACCTTGGGCACGATACCGTCCGCCGGGCACACCACGTTCGGCGAGCGGAATTGCACTTTGTCGTGAACGGCGGGCGCCGGCTTAGCCAGCGGCGCGTCACTACTGCTGCTGCTACTGCTGCTGCTGCTGCCGCTGCTGGCGGTCACGCCGCTCACCAGCAGCTGCGACAGGCTGGCCGGCGTCGGCGCCGCCACGACGACAGCATCTACAACAGGCGGCAGCCGTGAATCGTGCGCGCAGCGATGGCCACAACGGCCGGTGGCGCGCTCACCCTGTGTCGGCGTCGTGCGCAACACGACCTCCTGCGGCTCGGCGGCAGCGCCGCCGCCGCCCCCGCCGGTCGCCGCCAGTCGCAGCGAGATGACCTGGTCGCCCTCCACCTGCACGCTGAGGATGCCGAGGGCGCGCAGCCGCTGGTTGCCGTCATTGGCGAGCTGGCGGAGCCGCAACGCTGCTTCCCGCGGAATGGACAGCGTCACGCGCACCGAGTTCCACGGCTCCAGCTTGCGAACGGTCAACGGCTCACCCAAGAGGCCCTCCAGCTGCCCGAGCACGACGTCGAAGTCGGCGCGGAACGTCTCGCTCGCTAGGTCGCCCTCGCAGGTCACCACTGTCGTTACAGCGCCACCCGCACTAGCTGCTGCCATCTAAAACAGAAGAGTGTCCATCAGCATCGCGCCGGCGAAGAGGCAGGCGCGTACCATCGCAGGTCACATGCCGGCAATGCGGCGACTGCGAACGCGTAATTAGCGAGTCGAGGGATGAACGGGTTACTGATGCGATCTGAAACGTGAAAACGTGCCAGCGATTAGCTGGCGGCCCGGCTGCTGCCCGTCCGTCTGCCAGCGAATGCGAATGGACCCGGACGCACTTGGCGGCCAGCAGCCAGCCGCCTGCACGCTCATCGCTCACTCTCGATCACGCTCGTCTCGTCGCTGTCGCCGCCGCCTTCGTCACGTCGCCAGGCGGCCGCCGTGCTCACGAACTGCAGCCCGATGCAGAGGAAAGATGGATCTTTCAGCGAGCAGCCATCTTGTATGGCAGGACGGGGGAGTGTATATTCCATGTGTTCTATTGTCGAATAAAAGCAAATCGGCGGCGTGCGAAGGATGCTGGCGGCCGCCGGACGAGGTGCGTGCACGCAGGGATGTGCGTCGGCGATGCCCAAGTGCGTTTCGCATCCGCGATCGCAGCGGAATGGAATTGGTTGGACCCACGGGCGAAGAGAAACATTACATACCCCATTTTAGGTGACACACTTTTCGATTGCTTTCGGACGATTCGCAGCGCACAGCACTCCACCGCACACGAACCGTACGTGTTGGATTCGCCTATTTCAGCAGCTCACGCATTCGCAACGCACTCCAAGCGTACATAATCGGTTTACAAATAGTTTATACTCTCTCAACAATAACAACTGGACGCCATTCGTAAAGCGCACACAGCGATGCGCGATGGTCGGACGATCAGTCGCAATGCAGCTTGGGAAGAGAGTGCGCTAGGCGGCGCGTACTTCAAATTTACTTCAAATCCCAATAAATAAGCAATCTCCAAACTATGCACAATCTTGCCTCGCATTACTTACTAATTGTCGCAATACTCCTAAAATAAACAATGCCTGGCAATCACGATTTCATGGGGATTACAACAAATACAACTTGGGCTGTCAAACGTCAAAACTAATCAGCCAACATTGCAACTCCCGATTTCAGTATTAAACTCGCAATTTCCATTTGCAATTTAATGAAAATATGCACAATTAATTTTGCGCTTCAAGTATGACATAATATCGTTGAGTGAAATTGTCTCAATTCGGTTTGCATTTCGAATGCATTTGATGCACGCAGTCTAGTTTCCGTTTTTTTCGTTCGCCGGAAACGGGCGATTATGTTGCAGCCATATTATAGATTTGCACCAAGTGAGAAATTAAGTGCTAGAAATTAAGTGTAAAATCACAATAACGCAAGAGGTAATTTGTTGTTTAAAGTGTGCAATTCCTAGGTGTGCAGTGGGCACATTGCGTTTGTTTCATCATCTCTCTCGTTTGATCAAGATCCAATTATTACATAATCAATAGGTTATCTTTATATCAAATTTTAATACTTCATTAGCAGTAATGACATCGCAAAATACAATGGCTAATCACCGATAAACTCCAATATTGTAGGTCTTAAGATGTCCGCTGTTGCCAAACTGAGTAAACCACAAATGCGCAGATTATTGCACAAGCAAATCGGCAGGAATCTAATAATCGGTATCAGCCTGTCCATTGGGGTAGGAATTGCCGTAAAGTTTCTCGTTAACGAGCCGCGAAAAGCTAGATATGCGGAGTTCTACAAGTGAGTATTGGTCTCTCTAATATTACAATGTATTTCATTGGATTTTGTATTTTAGTAACTACGATATTGAGAAGACGTTTGAGGAAATTAGACAGAAAGGCTTGTTCGATTCGGCAAAGTGAATAGGAATGTATTCAAGAATGTTTGCTAGTAGATTAAATACTAAACAGTTATAAATTTAGTCATTCAAATAAATACTACAATCTAAGGTAATTTATCTGAAAACTGCATTTGATTGCAATCGTTTATTAGGTTTGTTCGGAACACCAGAAAAAGGTGTTCTGCCAATTTAACCTCAATTTATTAGCATCCATTTTTGAAATCGGTTTTTTCTTTAATATTATGTTTAATAATGGCAATTAAGTGTAATGATAACATTCTCACACATAACATTTCCCCGAAATGTTTTTGTTGTGAAATGATTGCTTTAAATTCTAACCTCAACAGTCAGATATTTGTTTGGCACATGTTCTTTAGCCGAAGAAAAAGTCTACTCAAAAGTGCTGCATTTATGCGAAAAGTGAGGCTCTGAGACATTCGACTCCTTATGCCGCAATTTCTAACAACATTCCAAACTTCCCCATAATATAAGCGAATGTTCAATCAACAAGACATAAATGTAAGTATCACGTGTTTCATATCGCTTACGCGATAATATCTCAAGGTTGGTGCTCATTCCTCAATGTTTTAGATCGGCCAAAATGCCCATCGTCCATGAGAACCATCTGCCCACTGCGATTCCACTGCCACTTCCTGCGGACGTGCTCGAGGAGATCGTCCCCAAGGCCAAGGACTGGGCTCTCATGCACGGGGCGGCGATGCGTTCTCGGAGCCACTTCTCGACAGATGCCATGGTCTTTGCTCCATTCATTCTGACACCGTCTGCGTTTCCAAGAACGGAGTTCGAGCGCGCCCAGCGCATCCAGCCGCTGCTGAACAGCTTGATGCACCAGGTGGCCCACAATCGCGATTTCCTCGCAGCCTGTCTGCGCGAAACGATCAAAGTGGACGCGTTCACGGCGTCGCTCTTCGACGTGTACAGTAAAGTTTATGTCGAAGGCTTTACGCAGGTAAATACGACGAGCGCTCGTCGGCCCAATCGAACACGCGCTTCCAGCAGCAACGCTCTCTTCCTCTTCTCTGTGTGCAGCCAGTTTCGCTGGGCTTACTCCGCGCGGATCTGATGCTGGAGACCAACTGCAGCAATGCGAGCGCTTGCAATTTGCAGCGGCCCTATTGCTGCTGGAAGCAAGTGGAATGTAATACGATCGCAGCTGGATTTGGGTGGCTCGGGCCAGCGTCGCGACTGATTCAAAGGTGGCTGCCGTCTTAGGCTTCTCATTCTTGTGTGAACTGTTTACAGTCGATGTCCTTAGGCATCTTTCGCTCCGATTACATGGCTGATTCGAAAAATTGCTGCAAAATTAAGCAGGTGGAGATTAACACTGTGGCCTCGAGTTTTGCGGCCGTTTCCTCGCTGATTCGAGTGCTCCATAGGTAATTCTTGCGAGCGTTGGGAATTTTGAGTATTCTCCGGCCTTCTTAGGCATGTTGCTGCATGAGTATGGGCATGTATATATATGTCTTCAATCCTAATCCATTCAATAATGACTAATTCATGCGTTGTATGATCCCACTCTCTCTAGCTTCGTTCTGGAGTCGCTGGGCTATGCCGACAAAGTGGAGAATGTAAGCTGCCGCTCGGATGCCGACCTGCAGTGTTCACGAGACTGCTTTCAGATGCCGGAGAACTCTGCGCTCAGCGGCATTTGCAGCGGCATGATCGAAGCGCATCAACTTTACGGCTCGACGAATGCCATCCTCCTCTTCGTGGTGGAAGATGTGACGATCAACATCTGCGACCAGCGCTTCCACGAGTTCGAGGTGCATCGTTTGGCCCCCAACGTAAGGGTGAAGAGGCGCACATTGACGCAGATTGCCGCCAGCGGGCGGCTGGGCCCCAAGAAGGAGCTGCTCATGTAAGCGCTGCAAACCGGATGTTGGCGTCGATCAAGCCTCGTATTGCTCATTTTTCAGAGATTCCTTCGAGGTGGCTGTCGTGTACTTCCGCGCCGGATACGAGCCCAGTCACTACCCGTCACAGCGCGAATGGGACGCGCGCTTGCTCATCGAGCGCTCCCTCGCCATCAAGTGCCCTTCGATCCACTACCACTTGGCCGGCACGAAGAAGGTGCAGCAGGAGCTGGCCAAGCCCGGCGTGCTGGAGATGTTTCTGCGCGATGAGAACGAGATCAACAGCACGCGCGCGATTTTCACTGGCTTGTACAGCCTGGATTTCGACGACGCTGGCGATGCTGGCGTGCAACTCGCTCTAGACGACCCGGAGCGCTATGTGCTGAAGCCGCAGCGCGAGGGCGGCGGCAACAACGTCTACGGGGTGAAGATCCGGGAGGCAATGACGAAGATGAAGAGCAGCAGCGAGCGCAGCGCGTGGATCCTCATGGAGCGCATCCATCCGCCCGTCTCACGCAGCTACATGGTACGTCCTGGCGGGCCTGATGTGCCAGAAATGGTCGATCTGGTGTCCGAGCTGGGCATCTTCGGCTACATTTTAGGCGACGCGTCGAAAATCATCAGCAATAAGCAAGTGGGCCACATGCTGCGCACGAAGATCGCCACTGCAGACGAAGGCGGCGTTGCGGCCGGATTGGGTGCTCTGGACAGTCCTTACTTAATCGATTAATGCTTTATGCGATCCAGGATAAATTTCATTTGCCTGTAAAGTAAATGCAAGTTTTATGAATGCAAATGGTTTATTAAGTTCATCACAAGATTTAGTAAGTGCTTCCGCTTGATAGCTGGAGCAAGGAGTAATTATTCAAATGAATAAAACTCGGCGATGATGTGATCGTTTTGTCCATTATCTCGAAACTTAACTGAGGGTACTGTGTACCGAAATGCGTTGCAGTGCCAACAAAATTTTCTGAACTCAATAAACTACTTACATTCATAAAATTATGGAGTTTAGACAAGTAAATGTCTCTTCAATATGTTATTTAAGTATGCAAGGTTTACATGCATATTTCCTATCATTTGTTTACAAGTTATTGATAAGAATGGTAGGCAACCAGCATTGGTCGTGAAACTCATTAACCTAACTCTTCGATTCCCGCCGAGTTTGCACCGAAACTCGCTACAACCGCCATTATTCTTCACCAGTTCTTGCTCCAGCTGCGACGAATTGCCGTGTTAACAGTGAAAGAATTGAAAATCATGTTCGAGGCACGATTGGTCAGCAGTGTCACATTCAAGAAGGTCTTGGAGGCGATCAAGGACTTGCTGAATGATGCATCGTTCGATTGCTCCGATACCGGCATTCAACTCCAGGCCATGGACAATTCGCACGTTTCGCTGGTGTCCCTTACGCTCAGCTCCGATGGCTTCGACAAGTATCGATGCGACCGCAATATTACAATGGGCATGAATCTCTCTAGGTAAGTTGGACGCTGCATGCGGGCTGTTCTTGAGCGTCCGTCGCGTTTCCAGCATGGTGAAGATCCTCAAATGCGCCAACAACGACGACACGGTGACAATAAAGGCGCAGGACGATGCTGACACCGTCACGTTCATGTTTGAGTCAAAGAAGCAGGAGAAGATCTCCGACTACGAAATGAAGCTGATCAACCTGGACCAAGAGCACCTGGGCATCCCCGAGACGGACTTCTCGTGCGTCATTCGCATGCCATCCATCGAGTTCGCACGCATCTGCCGCGACCTGGCGCAGTTCGGCGAATCGATCGTGATCGCCTGCACCAAGGAGGGCGTCAAGTTCTCGGCCTCCGGCGATGTCGGCAGCGCCAACGTCAAGATCGCTCAGACGAGTACCTTCGACAAGGAGGAAGAGTCCGTCACCATCGAGATGCAGGAGCCCGTCTCGCTGACGTTCGCCTGCCAGTACTTGAACTCGTTCACGAAGGCCACGCCGCTGTCGCCGCAGGTGCAGCTGTCCATGTCCGCCAACGTGCCGCTCGTCGTCGAGTACAGCGTACCCGAGCTGGGCCACATTCGCTACTACCTGGCGCCCAAAATCGAGGAGGACGAGAACTGAACGCTGCAGGTTAGGCAAGTTATATTACACGATTCCATTGTGCCTTATTTATATGCGAGTATCCTCTACAACACGCTTCAGTCGCTAATTGAAATTCGTTTTTATTCGTGACGTTAATTTAAGCATTATTTCACATTCAACTAGGCTTGCTCGATGCGAGACTAATGGTTCCTCTCCCATTCCTCTCGCTCCTTGCGCTCTTTGATTACTTCATTGACGATCGGTGTGAGGTAAAGGATGTCGTCTTCAAGCTTCGTCCACTGTTCCTTGGGCAGAATGTCCTTTTGAATGTCCAGCTGGATGGCGCGAAGAATGCGATAATTGCGCTCATCCAGCACCGATTTGGGAAGCCTTTGCAGCGCGATTTTCACATCGGCGTCCTCGTACAAGCAGTCATCGCGCATGAGGCCGTACTTGTTGAATCCGGCTAATTTGTACATTATCTTTTGCACTGGCGAAATCTCGCTCATTGCACGCCGTTGCAGGACAATCAGCGAACGAAATGCCATTCTCTCCGATTGCTAATATTCAGCAAACAACGAAATTGTGCAGTTGATTAGATAACTCAGATGGTGAACAACTTCTCACTCCTGACACGCGTGGCGCGCTTGTAGCTGCTGCCGAAGATGCACGATCCTAGCCGGAACCTTCATTCTATTAACCCTTTGTTATCCTTCCTTGCGAGGACGTTTACGTTTCTTTCACTTCCGTTATTTTATTGCCTGTCTATTCATCCTTCGGTTGTTTCTGCCTCTTTATGACTTCAACTAAATATTTATACCGCAATATACAATCATCCCTGCTTTTGTTCGGGACCAACTCCGCAATTCGGTCCCATCGGTCCGTCGCCCCCTTGGGGAACTTGTTCAAGGCGTCCTCCAGTGCCTTCTGCTGGTGTTGCGTCCACGAAGTCTCCTCCATGCTCTTATCACCCATCTTTCCGCCTTTCGTCTTCTGCTTGACCCGCTCTTCGACGACCTGGTTCTCCTCCTGATGCTGTTGCCGATATCCGTTTGCTTTCATCCGGTTTGCCATGAAGGTGACTTCGCCAACTGACCGACCCATACACTGCGCAATTACTTCCCAGCGCTTCGGCGTGCCGCCCGGATACTTCTTCACCAATTGGACGAGCTCATCCAGGTCATCGTCGCCCCAAAATCCGCCACTAACCGGCGGCGATTCGATTGCCGCCTCGTCGCCGTCTTCCGCAACGTTTGTTGTGCACTCGAACGTCGGTCCCTCCGGTATTGTGAATGTTTTCTTTTTCTTCTTGACTTCTCGTGGCTTGCGTCGTTCTTCCTCCTCACGCTCCTGCTCTCGCTTCAGTTCCAACGTCTTTCTATGCATCTCCAATTTCTCGGCAATCAAATCCTTTGTGCACATAGCTATGCTGGGAATTGACGCAATGAACACGAATGACCAGTAGGGGATCTGAAAGGGAAGAGTATTGAGAACTGAAGGCCTCTGAATGATGTCCACTGGAATAGCTCCTTGTTGTTGATGAGCGCCCCCCTTCTTAGCTTTTCTTGGCTTGGCTTGCTGCTCTAGCGTATAGAATTTCTCTAGATAAGCGGCCCAAGCCACCAGGTACTGGCCAATGGTGAAGATTGTGAAGAGGATGACGGCGCCTTCCATGAATCCCATTTTTCGCACTCGGCGGTAGTAAAACATTGCGGATTTCCAGTTGGGCATTCCATTCACCAGCACCCTATCATAGTACGCTCGTTTCTTGTCGTCTTTGAGCACTTCGTACACCGAGACTAGGTTGCGGAACTGCGTGGCCGAATTCTCATGAGAATTCTTGTCCGGATGAAGAACCAGCGAGAGTCTACGAAACGCTGTACGAATCTCCTTACTGGTGGCATTCTGAAAGGCTGCATATTAGATGGGAATCGCTTTTCCGGCTTTGGTGTACCAACTTTGGTCAAATTGAGCATTTCGTAGAAGTTTTCCTTCACTTCTTCGACCACATCGAAAACCTCCAGTTCCTCGCTGTCCCAGGCGTAGGTTTGCTGGACAGCTACTAACAATAATACTGCAACGTATCGCATGATTGCACCTTGATTAAACTAAAAAAGAGACACATAATTCACACATGTGTATGCTGACGTTTCGGTCAGCTGATTTCAGCAAAGAAAGCTAGGTTAGCACTTGGTCATTTCTGCTTGCACTTGTTCTTCATTTATTTTGTACATCTGCAATCAATAGTATTATTGGTTATTCTTCAGGGTTGCGGCCCTGCCCACACGAGCTTTGATTGTCTCCCAATGCCTTGCATTATGAAGAAGTCATGTCCTGCCCTAAGGTTATTCTCTAGCCCTGCCTGAATCCGTATTAGATCAGCTATTTCGCTATCGTCTAATGAGGAGGTGGCTGCAACAGTAAATGGGATTCACAGTGCTATGACGAAGGCAAAAGGAAACCGCTGCATTGTGTACAAAATAATGGTAAGTTGTACGAAATGAAAGGCCCTCGCAATCCGTGGTAGACTTGAAAAAGTCTAGGTATGCTAAGAACCCGATGGGCAGGAGAGAGCGAAGGAAATTGTCATAAATTTCGGCAACTTTCCGGAATCGTCTCCTAGCCTTTTCCTGTTATTTTCTCATCAAAAATATTCTATTTTAGTTTAGCTGTATACCGCAAATAACTTATTTACACTCGAATAGTAAACGTAGCCTGTTTGCCCACTGTTGAATACTTGATTCCCTTACAAGAAGCGACTGAAGAGCAGCCGACCAAGCTGGAGGCCACACGTAAAGAAGGAGTCGCAGCAGAATTATAATGATTATTGAGGCAGTCGTCGCACCTAAGCATCGAATAAAAATTATAAGCGCCTTTGGAGCAGAAATCCTCCATGAACGTGCGCTCGAGCTGCTGCTGCTGCTGCTGCAGGAGAGACCTTGGCCCGAGGCTCAGTTGATGGAGCCCTTGTGGTTCATGTAGCCGTCAAAGTGGCTGCTGGCGAGTGATTTGTCGATCGTAGCGGATCGTCTCAGGCGCGAGCACGTGGCCAGCAGGGCTCCGGCAAGCAGGCACATGGCACCAGCGGCCAGGGCGAGCAGCGCCGAGAACCAGCCCGTCTTCAGGCACACCGCGTTGGGGTCGCGCGCCACGTGCGCTGCCCTCTGCTCGCCGTCCTCCTCGCCGTCCTCCTCGCCCTCCTGCAGGACGCGTAGGGACTGGAACAGATTGACGTTCTCCGAAAGAGACGAGGACGCGCCTTGGACGGCGCGGCGCCGTCTGCGGCTGGCCTTGACGTTGCGCCAGTGGCACGGCTGCGACTGCAATCACGAGGAGGTGAGGAGATGACCTGCAGGTACGTGCTGCGCTCTCGGCTTACCGGACACCGGCCGTGGCACATCCGCACGTCGCACTCGATGTAGAGGGCCGGCGAGCCGGTGAAGCGGAACGTCTTCATGTAGGCGAAGATCTGCGTTTCGTAGACTCCGCTGTCGGACCACGAGCCGCGGAAGCGGGAGATGAGGCGGTCGTCCACCGGGCAGCCGAGCTCGTCGATGAGCCGGATGCGCTTGGCGGCGCCGTTGTGGGCGAAGCAGTCGTTGACGACGATGTCGAAGCCGTCGTACTTGCTGCGCATGTGGATGACGAGGGTGAGCGGGTCGCCCACGCGCACCGCGCCCGTCACGCGCCCGCCCTGCGTGCCGTACCCGTAGCGGATCTCCATGTAGCACTCTGGCGGCGTCAGCG